>JAGFZM010000082.1:860151-892967 GCA_017657215.1 Limnothrissa miodon | reverse complement strand
AGTATGTGTGTGTGTAGTGTGCAGTATGTGTGTGTGTAGTGTGCAGTGCAGAGCAATCAAAATTGCCTCCTCAACTGCGACCCTTAACATAGAATTGATTCAGCATCAAATCGACACACTGGCTGCAGTGTCTCTACTCCTCCCTCTGCATCCTCAGCACAGACAAATAAGCCCCTGAAAATCAACCTCCGATTCATCTGGGAGCCATTCCACTTGGAACTACAAATCAAAGAATTACATGATAAATAAGATCCACTATGAAAAAATATGGCATGGTTTGAAAACACATAACACTTTTTATAACATGAAGATAATATTTCCTCATGACCTTCTGGGTCACTGTGAAAAACATCTGGTCTGTTTATAATGCACAAAAAACAGAGAGAACACATTTAGACATTCTTACCAGTGATAGTTCACAATTCCTCTCACTAGTCTATGGCACATCTACTTTAATTCATGAACTGAATGAATGACACCAGCTGCTGAAAACAAATAATCCTGCACCCCAAACAATAACACAGAGAAGCGAGATACCTCTCTGCTATGTTTTGTTCTAAACTTGATTCACATAACACCCTTCTTTGCTGGTCAACTGTATGTCTGTTTATGTAAAGAAAGATAAACAAATGTTATTCCCACCAGCATCACTGATAGCACCTTCGCGTTTTTTGAACAATCAACATGTCAGCCTTAAATAGTTAAATATGTAATTTTTTAAACCAGAAAACATTGGAATGTAAATTGAATGGCAACCTGCTTGTTATGCAAGTGTAGGGATTTTCTAAATGTTTGGTAATGCAGTAAAAATATCTATTTAATTTTAAATCCTGTATCTCATATGTCAGTCTCAAGGCCATTACATATTACTTGTCAAGGATCCTTTTTGAGAAGTGTTTCTCAGTACAGTTGAATAAGCATGAAGAAGCTCAATATGGACGTGTACAAATATGCACAAACCATCTTCCCAAACATCTTCTTGAGATACACACTATTACAGCCACCTCTCAGGTCATAAACAAGTTTGTTCATCTTTTGACAGCGCCACATGTACACCATGCCACTTCACGTCAAGGTTAGGCTATCGCTGCCATCTTCTGATGACATGGTGAAATGCATGTTGCTAGCGACTGGTTCCACAATAAAGAGGGAAGAAATCTCATCCCAGCTGGGAATGTTCCAATATATATGGCTAATTAAATAGGACTGTCTTTTATATATATGTATTATTACATTTTGGTTCACACTTCAAAGTTAATACAATGGCTTCCATATAGTATGTATGTCAGGCCACTCGACTTTCATTTTGTTCCACTGATTTTAATTGTTACGAATGTTTTTTATTAAGCTGATAAAAGACTCCACTGACCGACCACTGACTGTGTATAAACAGTAGGGGTTATGCTGGGTAAAGACTGCTCTAATAAAGCAGTCTGCTAAAGAAATGGACATAATTTGTCTTACTGAAAGTTGGCTAAAACTCCCACTTAATGAAGTCCCTATTATTCATTACCATGACATTATGGTCATAATGTAGGACTAGCTCCATTTAAAATTTCACGATTTAAATATCCACAAGGAAAAAGTAAATAATAGCCTGGCAACCCAAACACATTGGTTATGCCAAAATGTAAACACACAACATTGTGCTGACATGGAGAACAAATAGTACAATCCTACCTCAAAATCCAACATTAACTGACCACTACTCAATGACTTTCAATTAACATTAGACTGTAGGCCCTGACTTGATATGCTACTCCAGCTGAAGCAACTCCCCCAAACCTCTAGCGACTTCATAGCAATTATCCCTCCTCTTCTTGATACCTTATTGACTCAATATACATTAGAAGGTCTCCAAGCCTTATGCAGGTTGACCAATTTACTGATCATGGTGTAAATGCACTTTACTCCACTTTTAACTTCATTGCACCACTGGGAAAGCGAGAAAAATATCGCCCCATGGTTTAGGCCTGTCACACAGACTCACTCAATGAAACAAGCAGTGCACAGACTCGAAAGACAATGGACTTGAAGTGTTCCTCCTTGCATGGAAAGATAGCTAAAAATATTATAAGGAAGCACTTACTAATGCAATATCAACATATTTCTCCAGTCCCTTCTGGCTGTTAACTTCAAATTCAATTGGATGTCATAAGGCATAACAGCAAGTCCCAGTCAATCTTTACCATACCTTGAGTCATTTACTTTCAGATTCTGCATTAGTCTGTTTGAATCAAATCAAATCAAATTCAAATAACACTTCGTTGGTCGCTATGAATCTTCATGCCACATTTACAAGTCTGGTGTACCCCAAAGCTCAGCATTAGTTCCCCTGTAGTTTTTCTCTCTTTGGGATCTGTTCACAAAAAAACAGGGCACTTCTTTTCAGTCTTATGTGAACAACCCAGTTATACTTGTTCATTAAGCCTAATGACTCACCTTAAAGTCTACAAGATTAAAATCTGGATGACTAATCATTTCTTATGTTTAAATTTATTATAAAATGGAAGTCCTGATGAGAAGCCCTAAGCATCTGACTAACACTGTACATCACCAAAACAATTTACCTTTCACTCTCACTCTTAGTCTTTCCCGCTGACTCAACACACAACATAAATCAACTTTAATAGTCATGTAAAACATATCTAAAATCATGATTTCTTTCACCAACAAATTATGGCTAAGGTTAGAAAATTAATACACACATTTGTATATCTGAATTAAAAACCTACCATATATATATATATATGAACATATCTTGCCTATTTTTGCTAACATACAGAGGTTTGCTATAAAAAGTGGAACTGATGTAAAAAATTTTCCTCCTGGCATACAAATCTTTCAATGGCCTGGCTCCAACAGTATATTATAAACTTTCTCTGCTACTGCCTTTCCAAACCCCTTAGATTCCGTAATGCAGGTCTCTTTGTAATCCCAAAGTTTTAAAAATCGTCAATGACTGGAAAAGTTCTCTGCTTCTGTGCACCCGTCTTGTGTAATAACTCCCTCCCATATTCAACAAATGCAAACTCTAAAGTCTAGACTTTCCTATTTCCTGCCCCCTTTAAAGATGGAGGGTGCACGGAAGAACATCACTCCTTGTGGGTGTCTGTTGTATTATCAAATAAGTGAATTGTTATGAAGTGAAGTAATGAGATTCTGATTGAAAATCATTTGTAAGCCAGTAAAAAAAAAAAAAAAAAAAACGTTGTACTTGTGTTACTATACTGCAAGCATTGGATCTCTATATTTCTGAGTGAGTGTGTGTGCATGTGTGTGCGTGCGTGTGTGTGCAAGCTGCAAATGAGTCTGCTGAATCAGTGGAAAGACTAAGGTGAAGACTCATTAACCCCCTCCATGCGGTGGGCCCTCCAAAGTCCCTGACCAGACCCAGCTCAGTGTGCCGTTCACTGACTCAGTATGGAGCTAAGTGGACTGACCCAAGTTAAACACAGGGGGCGGCCTGCACCACCTGTTTGGCTTGCAAGACCTGTGCGCCTGGAAACCTGGGCCGGGAGGTGTTATTGAACACAAATGCTTAATCGTGCATGAGGGAAATGGAACCCCCCCCCCCTGGTCAATAACAATATGCTTGACTGGTCAATGGGAAATTAATTCAAGGTGAAGGATAAAAGAACTGATTTATTCCACTGCACCTGTGCAGCCATTTTCTCACCTGCTTAATCGCTTTTGTGAAATACTGGCTCGTGTTGTTTAACCAAATATCTGTTCATTCCTGAGGTTAGAAAAAAAATATATACAAAGAGCAACAGCCTCTGCATGAAGTAGGTCACTTGATAAGCTACAGCTAGGGTGCTACATTTTGATGACTCACTACACTGATAAAGCACTGTGACTGACGAACATGGGAGAACACAGACATACCTGCATAACAAAACCAGTTGCTATTGCCAGTGTAGCCTTGCTCTAGATTTCTAGACCCTAAAACTTTACTAAGCAACCAACCCAAACATCTATCAAAACATGAGTTATAGTGGATGTGAAATAAATGTCTGCCTTGCTTTCTATAAGAACAGAACATGAGCCAGTATCAAAGACCAGAGTGGCAGTCAACACTCTGTGGCTCAGTGGCACATGAAATGTGTGAAGGAACAGTGCTCTCTAGTGGAGAAAAGTGTTGTCACATATTATTGCACACTGCTGCTCAGCAAATCCCTGTAGCATACAAAGAACCAGATGAAAATGTTCTACACTCCCAAAATATTCTGATACCGGTGTGTCTTTTACTACTTTGTAGGAAGAAAATGATATATATATATATACTTTTCAGATTTACAACATTCTAATTAAATACATGGTGCATCAAATGAGATCTTTTGTTACATGTTCTTTATATATGATATCATTAAATCATCAAATATCATATAATCAAACTGTATGTAATAGCTGTATGTAAAAATGTAATTAATGTATGTGTGTTTGTGTGTACAGATGCAACTGTGAGTGAAAGAGTGAGATGCAGGGACAAGGAAAGAATTGGTATTCTCCATGACCTTGCTAGAAGGGTAAGTGTGGCACAAACAGCAACTCACTCTTACTTGGTTATAAAGTACAGGAAGCTTCCCTTCATTGTGTCGATTACATTACTGTCTCATGCTGCTTTATAGACATTATCCTCTCCAATCTGCATGTAAACATTCACAAGTTGGAACTGGTTACATGGTAGAGGTAGAGGTTGACTGAGAGATCATGTGCAGCTATTTCACCTTAAAATGTGTACAATAATCTCTGTAAAAAGTCTACTCCTCTCCTACCACATTAATATAGCACTTACAGTAAACCTGGGAAACCTTTTTATTTCTTCCCTTTCCACAGAACCTCTGGACAGATTATGACTCCCATGTTGTTTGTGGGTTGGAATTTTTTTTTCCAGACTGATGAAAAATATCCAACCAGAAATGACCCTAAAGAGGACAGAATGCAAGAGAAAACAGAAATAGCAACCTCAGACAGAGATTATCTACAGCACACCCTATAAAATGATGTGCTCCAGATTTTAAATTCATTTGAACAAAATGGCAGAATAAAACCTGCTTCTCATTCTACACTTCATTGTGTATAGATGGTCTGGCTGTAAGTATTTAAGTTCCAAAAGATACGTTTAGACTGCAAAGTTTAAGTTTGGAATGCAAAGGTTTTCTGTTTTGCTTTTATGAAATCCATCTACATGTATCAACATGTGCACTGCTAACCGGTTGTCTGAAATCCCTAGTCCTGGAACTACAGTCTCTCTCATTTATTAAGTCATTACAATAATGAAAGCTTCTTTGCAGCATGGTGCACAAAGTGCTTGATAGCTCAGGGACATCGAGTAGAGATGGTCCAAAACTCAGATTGCCTGCTGAGGTTTTGCTTTGACTAGGTAGCTCCTAAGATGGATAGCCTATTCTTATAGCCAATTGATTTTGGTTATTATTAGCTGGGTTTGTTAGCTGCTCAGTCTGACAACAAATGGCAAAATTAGTCATCCTGAAGCATTGAGCCCACATTTTAGTCATACAGTATATCTCAAGTAACTGCATTCATACACTCATGTGGACACATGCAGGACACATTTTGCATAGAACTCCAGTGTCCACTGAAGACACATTCTTTAGATTTTTTGGCCCTACTGCAATGCTTTGGCAAAGCCGTATATACTGTATTGTAACAAATGCTATGTATTTGGTACAATGTACTGAGAGAAAGTGAAGAACAGAACATAAAGAGTCACACTCTAAAGTACTTGGACAGTCTGGCTGTGAGAGGCAGCAGCTGTGTTTGGATGTCTGTGTGCTGTACCGTATGGACCATGCCCATCTGCCTGACCACTCTCTTTCAGTCTCCCTTTCACTGTGCAAAGCCTGCTGGGCCCTGGGATCCAGTCACCTGCTTCTTTTCAGCTATTCATGAGGCTACCTGCAGTAATGAAAGTGCTTGTGCCGGGCAAATTAGAAAATGGTAAACATTTAGGCAGCAAGTCTATTTTTGGGCAGCACTGTTTTAAGCAAAATTGTTTAGTCTACCCACATGGTATATGATAGTGCAGAGATATGCACATTATGGTGCATTATGAGCAACTTCAACAGCCAAACAAAACAGGAAAAAATATTATGATGATTTCCCATATGTGCCAGACTCTACCACTCTGTGTGTGTGTGCGCGTGCATGTGAGTGTGTCCACCTATGAGTGATTATGTTTGCCCTATGCACAATTTGATATCACCAATTAATTATCATATCAGAACGATGACAAAGTTTTCTATTTGAGATTCATATTATAACCAACCAATTACAGACACTTATTACAGTAGTTGTGGTGTAATTCAAATGTGCAGTGAAGATAATCAGCATTTTGTCAGCTAGGCTATCAACTGCCTGGACTTTAAGTAGCATATATTTCAGGGTCTAGATACTGTCCAGAATAATAATGGGCAGAATGAGAAGCGAATTCCGCTCCCGCATAGCTTTCTGGGTAGGCGATGCGTCGAGAGCTGGTGTTGCGGCGCGTCAGCAATTCCCAACTTATGCAAATAAATCCTAGCCTGGCTAGAGCGACTACAAATCGTATTCTACGATACTGACCGAATTCTGGGAGGTCATCATGAACGAAAAGTTGATAAACAGTCTCCTCTATTTTATGTCTAAATAATGTCCCAGATCGAAAAGAAGTGCTCTTAAATGTACTAAAAATGTGTTAGAAATCAGAAAAATATGTTTGCAATACATTTATATTTTCTAAGTAGGCCTACATCCCTTTAGTGTACTTGAGTATGGTATCACAAAGTACACTGTCAGTATAGTGTAATTAAAACATACTTTGTTCTGCATTTTAAAAATATGTTAAAATGTAAGCATACTTTCAGTTATATTTCAGCATATTTATTGAAATCTATTTATTCAACACTTATTTGAAGATGTACTTAATTTTATGTTATCAAAGGTATACTTTTCAGTGCCCTCTGATAAATAGGTTATAGACCGACTATTTTTAATGTATACTACATCATTTTACTGTATTGTACTGTATTTAATTAACATAGGCCTACTTATTCAGTACATTTATAATATACTAATGTCACAATGTCAAAGCATACTTTTTTAATGCTTTTGACAGAAAAAAACACCACATTTGTCAACTTTTGAGTGTGTGTATTCTCAACATACTAGTGTTACTTGGTATAGGCCTACTCAATGCAGTTGAAATTATTATTTGGCAGGGAGTTTACATAGGCTAAATCTTCTGCTTGACATTAATATAATTTTCTAAAACTGCATTGCATAATTCAATGATGCACTGCATAATTAGTATTGGACTCCGTCACTTCATTCACAAATATCGAAGAAATAATGTAGGCCAAAATAATTTACTTAAGTCAAGTTCCGCCAATAATGGTCTAACCCATAGATATATATTCCGGTAATGAGAAAAGCTTCAATCAAAGATCTTGAATACTGACCAAGACAGAGCAACATTCAATAGAATTTTCAATATGGGGAATTTTCAATATGGGGAGAATGTTCACTCTCAGAATCCTTCCGGGTGGAACTGCAACAAGAAGGAGCTCCCGAGCAAGTGATTAATGCATGGGTGGCAATGGAGCTGAACCCCCCAATACCACATTTCTCTTTATATAATTTTTTCTCCTAAAATTGCATTAATGCATGCAATGCAGGATAACTTGACTTGACAATTAGTTGTCCAGTACAATTTTTAATATGTGTTGTTATTCCTAAAAACCCGTTTAAAGTTTACATGTCACGTGACACAAAAGCGAACCACTTTACAGCAATCGCTACTTTCTGCCTTTGTGACAGTTGGCAGCTGGTGCCAGGTTCAGCTCATGACGGTCGTAATCAGTCGTGATTTCTCGCTGACCAACCAGCATCCATGAGCTAAATGCTAGCATGTTACACGGAAAGCGGCCCATTCTATGACAAGCAGAAAGCACATTAGTTACTTTTTATTTCATTTCTAGTGGAAAATCTGTACTCAGGTAGCTACTACCACAACGTGTATTGAGAAATTAAGATGTCAACTGTAACAACAATGAGTTTTAGCCGCTTAGCTCCATAGACCACAATTCATTTTTCACTTGCTCGACAGCAAAACTAGCGGAAATTCAACAGATTGCAGGCAAAATGAACAATGAAGTTAATAGAGAGTGGACCGGCTCCCCGTAGACGGGCTCTGGCTTGAACCCTCTCTAGCCTTTTTCACGCTACCATTTTGTTTTTCAGGGGTATGGTAGGTTATTTCCGGTGATAAACAATGGCCGTAAACGCAAATTATAAACTTTGTTTCTTAATAAATATTCCTTGATATATGTTCCAAAAATTGCTTTCAGTGATGTGGATTTAATTATTGGCACAGAGTGCGAAAAACAAATCAGGCTGGAAACGAGATATAAACTGTTTCATGATCAGTTTGTCTTAAAATATTAAGGTAATATCAGTTAGCTTCGGAAACGTAGCATTAGCAAATGAGCTAAATTCATATCGCTAATTCACATTAGTTTAGCGTCTTATGTGTATGCACTTAAACGAAGAAACTAGACTGTCATAGCGTTACAATGCTCACTGTATATTTCTTCTAATTACTTGACTGTTGCATGTTTATAGTAGTGCCCAATGTAGTTGAGTACCTGGTACCTGGTGAATCCCCACAAATGTGTTAACAAGTTCAACTTCACTCTTTAAAAAAATAAATAATAATTTGTACTTCTCACTGCTTTGACTAACATCACATAAATATGGCAGATGACTATTAACATGGGGCAAACAGCAACACTGCGGGGATATGCATGGTCATGCACTGGTAAATCAATGTGCAACCACATTGTAGCAGTCCTCTACCAGACAGTGCATTATAGCACCATGGGCATCACTTTCACCCTCTCCCCTTAGCTTGCACCAGCAAACCCCAAGCATTGCACAAACCACGTATCCAGGTAAACATTTCCACTGGAATATCATACTTTTATTAGATTAACAAGAAAAATCATTATTCAAAATGAACTTTACAAATATGCATTTACATTCTTTTATTACCCACTTTCAAGGAGATTGTCCCAGAAGCAGTTTAAAAAAACAAAACAAAACAAAGACTGGCTAGTTCACTCACTACATGTCCTAGAAAGGCTTGTGGCATCCGGTTAAAACTATTATTTTAGGTGGAACAAAATATGTTATTGGTGCTTGTTGCACTTCAATCAACTATGGAAATGTTTAAAATAGTCTAACTTACTAATTAAAAATTATACACACAACCAGATGAAAACACAATGAACACACCAACCCAGTGAACAATTTACAACATAAAAACTCAGGTCAATTTCCAGTTGAACCCTTGAGGACTCCCCACACAGGACTTATTGAGGATAACCCAGCCTTTCATCTGCCAGGTGCTGTCTGGGTTGGCCACACATCATTTGTGGACAGACAATTTGGGCCATTCCCATTTGGATCACTGCTGTTCTACCCTGTGTCATCATCCACCGCCAAAATGCTCCTCCCTGTCCTGACCTTCCACTGACAGGGTATAGGCTCCCCTTGACCGTTTTCTTTGAGCCTATGCTGCACCACACCTTCCACCTTGAGTGCCTGTGATATCTGGTCTGTTGGTTAGAGGAGAGAAAGGGGACAGCGCAGGTGTATTATACTGAGCACAGATTGTGAGAGCAAGTTGACAGCCAGTTGTTTTCATGAGTCCTATATGCCAGAGATGAAGAGTCCATGCAGCAACTGGCTGTGCGCATTTTAAAGGATACACACCTGACCAGATGCATTTTGATGGCGATCGGATGTAGTAACGGACGTCAGCATAAGAGGTACAATATCTAGAGAGCTGAAACTGCTGCATGGGTGTAAGTCTTCTTACTTGGGTCTTCAACCCTAGCCAAGGCTACATCAAATGCACCTGATGTGAACACAAAAAACACAGAACACAATTTTGTGATTAGATGATAAACAAAAACATTTGCATTTTGACCAGAAATAAATAACAGGATAATAATAGGATTTGAATATGATTTCACAGAGAATTTCTAAGACAACATGGCTACCCCTGCACTAATCAAAATCGTTGTCTTTTGTCTCAAAATGCCATCTCTTTGCCCCCTGAATACATTAAGAAAAAACAATCTCAAAAGAAAGCACAGGTGCTTTAATCCTTAAACAAACCTAAGCACAACAAACCACGACAACGATACGGCAGAGGACATGCATTTAATCCCAACCCATATTGTTGCACGCCGTGTTTGTTCAAACACACCACTCAGGGGTGCGTTTCCCAAAAGTATTGTTGCTAACCAAGTAAGCAACTGTGTCAGTTGCAATGCAATTGCCCATTGCCAACCAACTTAGTTGCTAACTGGTTAGCAACAATGATTTTGGGAAACGCACCCCTGGTCTGAGTATGTGTGTTGTGTTGTCTTTTAAAGACCGTTTTTTTCAATGTAGCCAGGGGACAGAAAACTTAACATGATAAAAAATGAAATTCCGTTCCGCTCACCGTTATCATCTGCTTATTTACCATGACGTCTACGTTAAAACCACAAAGTTTACTGAGCTAACGTTAGATGATCACCTCCATTGCGTCTGGCACATCAAAAGCTTATCTTAAACACGTATCCCAGAACACCAAAATAACACATCCGAACAAAACCTATATGCGTACAAACATACATTCACATACACACATGTACACATACACAGCAAGCAAGAATCTTACCTGGGGTTGCCCGCACATAGTCGTGGTCCAAGCCAATGTCAACATCATCAACAATGCTAGCGTCTTCTCGACCACAAGATCAGACTCGACGAAAACGAACTCCAAACCTCAATCTTTCCGTCGACCTCTCATAAACGGATTTCCTGGCTGGAGGTCTGTCAGTAATCCATCGATAAATACAAGGCTCTGCTGCTGCATCTCTCTTGATAATGTTAAGGCCGCTTAACGTTGGTGTCTGAATGCCGCAGCTCCGAAAAATGAATGCTGCAATTAACGCTCCATTAACTTTAAACAGTGGACCTTCGTATCTCCTTATTGCCCTTATTCATTCCCTCCTGCATTCTTCAACACAGGGAAACTTGTAAAATGTCAAGTATAGTTGTTTTTGCTTGTTATTTGTGCACTGAGGCACGCAACACCACAGCTTTGTCGTAGCTTGAGCCATACTTGCATTGATTTAGAATTAGCAAAATGGCGGACCGGAAATATAGATACATACCCCTGCGTCGAATCGAACGTCCGCCATGTTTTTGTGAAAAAGGCTAATGAAGCTAGAAGTAACGGCGTTTCCCAAAATTGGTGTGAGGACTGCACGGACATAAAAAAGATACGAACACAGGAGAGAAGAACATCGGATAACCACTCAAGCAACACCATAATGAATAAAATAGGTATCTATAAAATAAGCTTACTTAGGCTAGTGTGTCCTAGCCTACTGTGAAGAAATTTTGTATGTAATATGTAACATTCTAACATTCATTAACCATTTGTGTATTGTAGTAGCATGGTAAAATGTAGTAAGTAGTAAGTAGTAAGAAATACAACAAAAAATAAAATTTTAGCAACATAAATAAAACAAATTCTTCCTCTTCATATAGGACCCCAACTTTAGGCAACAGGAGTGAATCAAGATCTAGAAAAGTGACTGGCGCCAGCTGATGGATGCATTAAAACAAAAGGTATCTGAAATGAAAAGAAGTGGTCTATATATTTGTGTATGTCAAATTCAGATTTTGTTTTTACTTCCATACAGACATTCCCACAGACACAGCACATGACACTCAGATGTTACTTTCTCACCAAGACAATAGTTCTGAGCATAATCTGTTTTGAAAATTGCAGTATTGTTTCATATTGTTATGTAAACTAGGCTACTTCTACTTTGTATAGTAATCTGAGTATTTAATTTCCTGATTACAGGTTTCCTTGGGCAACCTGCTAGTTATGGTGAACCAAAGATGTTTTCAAAGATTGAACAGACCAAGGATGTCCCTTTTCGCCATGGATTTTGCTGTTCTAGTCTTTGGTCACGACATTCTAACTTCCTCAAGCCTTATAAGGAATGGAAGATGTTTTTTTTTTTTTACATGTTATTACCTCACAAATGAATAATTTCAAATTGTTAAAATTGTAAAATGTCTTTCTAATGAAAACAAGAAAATATATTTTTTTAAAAATATTGATATATTTGAAGGGGTCTACATAAGGGTGACATAAGTATGTTATAACCATGACATGACACAGACTTTACAAAAACCGAATAACACTTAATGACAGCAGTCTTAAACATGAATGAAGTGTCAATGTTTAGGATACGTGTCATCTCATTTTTGTGACAGGCTTATGTCACCCTTATGTAGACTCCTTCAAATAAAGTGTTACCATAATATTTTTGTTTCCCATTATTTTCCAACTAATAGGCCTTCTTTTCTCATTTGTTGGTTTAGTAGAGGCACATTGAATGTAAGATTGAATTGTGTGTTGTTAGTGATTGTTAAAGAATTGACTAAAGTATTAGTTTAAGAAACTACAAGCCAGTAAGTTTCCGGAAATGTTGTTGCTTTAGCCGCCATCTTTAGGGGAAGGAGGAGTCGATTGCCAAGATTCACAATTTTCACAGTTAAATAAAATAAAAAATAGTCCAGTATTTCTTTCGAATTTGATATGAAGTTGTATGCATCAGCAGAGCCTAGCTTACTAACAGTGGAATTTTGAAATGTCACATGACGTGATCTCGCGTGAAGTAGCTAAAGATGGCAACTAAAGCAGCACCATTTCTGGCAAGGTACTGGCTCGTTAAAATTCATTTTCGACACTCTATCCGACCACATGAAGACCTCGGGATACTTCGGTTTGGATATAGGGACCCTCTACTCATTACCACGTAAGTGTAATGTTGTTTGGAACTGTAGAAGAGGTATAAATAGCGTTTTGTAGCCGCGGGAATGACATGCCCTGGTTACGTCCAGGCTAACGAGTTTGGGCTCAAAACGGTAAAATGCAACTTTCTCAAAACACATCCGAATGACGTGATTTTGATGCCAACTCAATGTATATACTCCCAATCATCCGTAAATTGGCCTAAATTGTATTTTACTCCGGAGAATCCCTTTAAAGTAAAATGCTAACCATATAATGCATTTTGTAGGATAATTACAAAACACAGCGAATGGAGCAAGTAGAAAAGCACAGGCTAGTGCGTTTTGCTATATTCTCAGAAAAGTGTTAAACTTATCATTACATTGGTACTGAAAATCATTTTGGCCGATTTTCTTCCTTGTTGTTGTTAGCCTACAGTGCCACGCAAATAGAAAAAAAGATCTACTGTTTTAGCACCCAGAGAGTAGGTGTACAGCCCTTCCTACTGTGAGGTGTTGCAGCTTACATGCTAAACCAACCCTGAGAGATGATGATGTTCAATCAGGTAGGTGACGAATACTATGTTAACCATCTCCGGTATAAATTTGTAGGCTTAGGCTAATTGGTGTTATTAGTGTAGTCTATAGTCTGTAGTTAATAGTAACCTAGTCTGTAGACTATTATTAAAAGGTAAAGCTAACTGACTGTCAAGCGGAGTCAAATTCATAATTTAGTCTTTTCACAATTACTGTAGGTAGGCCTAATAGCTAATATTTAGGTAGCCTATATTGTATTATTGTCATTATTTGAAAACAGATTTCAGAATACAGATACAACATAATACAGATTCAAAATTATTGAATAATTTATCTGTGAGGAAGGGTTTTTTTTGGGGCGGGGGTGGTCCTATCAAAGCTGAGACCAAACCTACACCCTTGCTAGAAACTAAACCACCACAGCCCATGGTGGACATGTAGGCTACTGTATGTTTAGTCTTGTTCCTGAGTCACACTGGCTTCTATGATTCTTATGTGCCCTAATTGTGTGTGAGGAGGGAAAGAGGGCATGATGGGAGACATGTTTTACCTTGGTGACACTTGTTTTTCATTAGGCGTGACATTTCTATTTTACAATCCGTTCTATTTTCTCATATGAAGAGCAATTTGCAGAGCTCAAAGGGGTGCTTGAGCAGTGCGCTTGTGGCAATCATCTCAGATTAAAGAGGCATCAGCCTCCAGCTCCCACACCTCTCGCAATGTTCCCAATTAGGGTTTGTTTAAAAACATCCCGCTGTTTGCCCATAGCTTTTCCTAGTATCCGAGAAATTGCTGGGTTCAACAAAGAAGGGTCTGATTTTCTGATCAAGTACAGTTTTCATCGCCTCCCACCTGCAGTTTTACGCTGAAACCCCCCTGAAGTTGTGTTGATCCACATCACTTTTGAATTTGATCACAGTGTACTGTATGCGTTTTAGTATTATTATTCTGGCCATTGTTGCTGGGTATAAGGTTGCTGGGGTCATGCACAAGAAGATCAAGCCCAAACTAAGTCAGTTGTAGTACAAAGGAATACATTTACAGTATATTAGTGAACCTTATTGAGACACATTACCAATATCTGTAGATCCAAAGATATAAGTAATATCATTTAAATATCCCCTTATAATTATACGACCATTTCATGTATCACTGTCTGAAATCATTCTTGATATGATTATAAATAAATCTACCAGAGAAGACGTTTTCTTTAATCCTGATGCAAACATTTCAGAGATGATCATTGATCTCTATTTCTGCCTATATAACAAAAGGGATATAAAACCTGTACCCTCAAGATAAGCACAAAAAGAAGTAAGCACAAAAATCCTATGAAGCCATATGTGAAAAATGTAACATCAAAAATATTTTTCAGAGTACGGTATATTATTACAGGTATGTAATAGGTGTACTGTGGTATGTAATACTAGGTACTAGGTTTGAAAATGGGCGAGCATGTGATTCAATAAACTGAAGCTAAAAAATGTAGATGGTAGAACATGAATAAAGATGTGGCCATGTTGATTGCAGCTTTAGCACTCCATATGCACAACAACCTGCTTGCTTTTAAATACAGCCTCGGATGTGCCCTGCTGTTTGCTCTGGTTATGCTGACCGTCTCTGTTGCTCTGTGTTACAGCAGGTTCCATCTGATCGGCAACCACTGCAGTGCATATGAATGGGCCTGTTCTACAACCATATGGTCCAGACAGGGGCCTAAAAATCTACCCTCTCTCATCGTCTCATCCTCCAACAAAAATATAATAAGAGGGCCTGTTAAAGGAACATTTCATCTGGCTTGAGTTTAGGATAAGGTCTATGTATTTTGCTGTATTTTGGGTACAGTTTTCAAATCCAGTCTCAAGTACTCAAAACTAGTCTTGGGACCATTTTCTGCTTTCTTGGTCACGGTCTTGACCTAGTCAACATAAGCAGTCATGTATCATCAGTATATATGGGTTTGCACTTTATTAATATTCTAGGACTAAATATGGATTTTGAAGTATTACAAATGGATCATAATCTTGACACAAAAACTTTCTAAAACAAATTATTTCTCTGGGAAAGGCTTAAACTACAGTCAAACCAAAAGCTGACAATGTGACAAGAGATAAAGCTGAACACTTTCACCACAACCTGTGTGGCAGTTAGACATAGAGCCAAGTTGTGGCAGTAGGGAACTGTTTTGGGAAAATGTTACTGAGTTTCCTGCAAATGTCCAAGTTTAAAAGGCCCAATGAATACAACATTCCGAGAAAGTATTGGCATCTGGCCAAGTGGACATTTAAGTATTTTGTCAATGTCCCAAGAGCAGGTCATGTGCAAATGTCTGTGTGGAGACCTCTGGAGGTCAAGAAAGTTGGGCTTTGGGAGGTAGCATCTGGTACATATCAATAACTAGTCTAACTCTAACTGCACATCCGCCTCTGCATCCTCTTTCCCAGCCCTTTCCTTCTCCCCGGGGGAATTTGGGAAGGGGATGGGCTTTTCCCACAGTGACCATGCAGTCACCCCTCGTACACAATCAACAGCCACGTCACTATGGGTTTTTCAAAATTGATGCTGCACCAGCATTGGAGATAAGATTTTAGAGACATGCTAATTCAGAGATGATAATGAGATCGAGGATGCTTTGAATCTATAGAAAATCCTTAGCCATGAAGCAATCTTGATGGCTCAATTTGGGATAGTTTTTGGCACAATCCACTTTCTTTTCTTTGACCCCATGACCTCCTGTCTACTGGTTGTAACATGACTTCATTATTATTAGAGACGAGCACAAGAGAATTTAGTCTCAGACTAAATAGCATCAGCATTTACAGAATTTATCTATGACAAATTACAGACAGAAGCTAACTGTTTACACTGATCTTAAATTATGTTATGCAAGCAAGAAAACTCCACTTTCAAATAAAAACAAGCCAGTTCTGGGAGTGTTACAGACTGTAACTGACCTATTCTTCATTTAGATGTTTTGTCTCATCACAGAAAAACTATTTGGCAGAATTCAGTTTCAGCTTTTAACGTATTGTGGTGTTTAAATAGGTATTTAGTTTACTTCTTCATTCCCATAAATTACTTCCATTGTAAAGAGATGGTGCATTAATGTATTCATGGCTTGGCTTACATAAACCACATTTGCTCCTCCTGACTCCCCATGGTTGATCATGCGGCGGAAAAATGCCAGACAGTGTGGTGGGTTATATGCATTACAATGGATTATCTTTGCAAAGACATAATATGACTGGGTCAGAGCAGCATGAGGCTCTTTTGGTTATTAGGTTTTTCAATCCATCAGCAATGAAAGTGACCCAATTGCAGGTAAGCAAAATAGCACAGGCAATTTGACATTATTTGGGTCTTGGAAATAATCCACTGGTAATGCAAGACAACAGTCAAAGGACTTGAAATGAGACATGAGGCAAAGTATAGGTTTATATGTCATGTCATCATAATATCTAGGTCAGATAAAAACTATGTCAGGATGACTGCTTTGGCTTGCACGTTTTTTCCAATGTGAATTACTACCTGTGATAACATAGTAACCATGGATTTGTGGAGGAAGTGTAAAATCGTTCTAATGTATTATCCCACTAGGCTCAGTGTTCTCTCCATTTCTCATAATACATTTAGTGTCAGAAGAAGATTAATAACTAACAAAAGCAAAAGTGTTCAGTGTTTTAATATTCAACTTCACAATATCACTAGTATGGTAGTTGTTGTCATAGTTGATAAATAGTTTCCCTATTCACTCACTTATAGAACCACGCAGCAGAACTAACCTCAACAATACATTTGGGAATACATTTCAGGGCTTTCAGAGAGGGAGGTTATGGTCCTTATTGGTATAGTTTCAGCCATACAGGAAAATCGAATGACTAATGGCTGATGAATTCCCAGCTAATTCACTCATTTCCAGTCATCGGAGGCTTACTCTATACTGTAACGCCTTTAGATACAGTTGAGTTTGTATTTCCATTTAAAGGAGAAATCTGGTGTGATTCAATCCATTGCCCGTTGTGCAAGGTCACCAAGAGATGTTGTTAGAAAAAAGAATGAGAAAATCTGATTCATAATCCAGACCAATCATTGAACTGGGATCTGATACTAATCTGGCACAGGAACTCACTTTCAGTTTTATCAGCATTCAATGGATATAAAATAGGATCTGTGTAGTTTGTCTCTATATCTTGTTCTTTGGATAAATATTTGTCTCCTTGTTCCACTTTGACTTCTGTGCAAGTGCTCCTGTGACCATTAAAACATGTTTTCAGCACAGTGTGTGTAGAATGGAAAAGTTCAAGAGAAACATCCGGTGGAATGTGGCACACAATGCTCCCAAGTCACTGTGTCCCCAAGAACAGCAAAACAACAGTAAAAAATCACTTCGTCTGTTGTCCACATGCCATCTACTACAGACTTAGTAAACTTGCAGTGTCACTTCTGGCATTGTATTAAGTGGGACTGAGTTAAGTCAGTGTCATGTTTACTTCAGCTGGTGGTACTGGTACAAGCACTGAAATTGAAATTTTTGAACCATATGCCTATACCCATACTGCTATAATATACTGAATGGGCTATATTATATTCATAGGCATTATTATATTAATGTATCAGTGTGTGACTTACCAAGGTAAATTAAAATAATCAGGGCAAAGTATTGTGAGAGCATGTGATTGGTAATATTTTATATTTCTATGCTGTTGTTATCATTATGGCTCAGGGGCAACTTAGATGCTGTTATTAGTGATCCGAACTGTTAATAAAGTATTTTAATGTTATCTTTTGTTTGCTTAGCTTGAAGTTTTTAGTATGGTATATACCCAGAGGCTCATAACAGCGTTACAGGCACTCAGTACATACTCTCGACTAAGTCAAGTGACATCAATACATAATGACTAATGAAAATCAGGGCCATAGTGTCTAAAGCCTAAAGATGCTCATCATGCTTTGTCTCACTTGTTGTAATTTTGTAAAGGCTTACATGATAACATTACACCACACCCCCTTATGAATAATATCATAACAGTCAACAGTTATGGATATCATTAGTTATAGGCTTTAATTAATGCATTATGACCTCTTATGAATGCATGTACAGTATGAAACTGTGTTTATAGAATTATATATCAGATTACCTGTCAAGAAGGGCTTGGACTTTCTGATACATTTAATACAATATGCAATATGCACATTACGCATACGTATGTGCCAGGACAATTCCATATTTTCACAATCTGATGATTTCATAAATGATCAAGCTTAATAAATATAGACGTGGGGGAGTCCAAAGCAGAGGGGATGGGGTCACAGTCTCATGGGGATGAAGCTGGTTGTTTGAGGATGAATCACAGCAAGCCACTTTCTCTTGAAGGCACCCTGCCCCTCCTTTACACCCACTGCCTTCATCCCATTGGCTATGGCTTGTCACAAGCCAGTCTCCAGTATAAAAAGGGTCAGTATCTCAGGCTTTACAGGCAGATTGCTACTGAAACAATATCGTCAGTTCACTTACTCACACACTCAGTCACACACGCAGACCATCCTCTGTCACCGGCAACCTACTTCTCATCTCATCTCATTCTGATACAATGTGCCGAGGACTGGAATCTCTACCTTCTGTTTGCCTGGAGAGGTATCTGACATTTATATTTTATTATATTTTGTCAAATCCTGCAAATGTCTCTAAGACATGAGGTGTAAGGATGATATTTAATAAGTCACTTCTGTTTACATTGTTAGAGCAAAGGAACTCAAATCCCGTTTGGCAAGTCTACTCCATAAAAAACAGAGAAGTCTGACTGGACAGAAACCTCATATGGAAATGTAAGAGAACCATGAAATGAAAAACATACCCTTACAAATTATATAAAGCTTCAAAAGTGTAAAAGTACTATTGTCTTTGCTGACAATACATTGACAGTATGTGTTCACTTTTAGGCAGAGAATTGTAACTTCATTGAGATGGAAAGATTCCTTTGAAGAGCTCCTACAAGACAGAGGTGAGTATTGCTGCACTGTAAAGGCAGAAAGACTTACTTCTTTTTCTGAAATACTTCGATAAAATGTATGTGATGTCTAATGCACTACCTATACATTTACGCTCCTCACAGAAAGCCTGCATGCTTTCCAGGCATTCTTGATGTCTGAGTACAGTGAGGAGAACCTGGCGTTCTATCTTGCATGTGAAGACTACATGAACACCCAATCACCTTCAAAACTGCCCTCAAAGGCTAAAAAGATTTATGATGAATTCATCGTTTGTGATGCCCCAAGAGAGGTAATGTATTTTTTTTTTTACATACATTTGCACACACAATCGTGCACTAAAACTTTTAAGAGTTTAAAACAACAAACATCACCTGTAAATGACCACAACGGAATGAAGAGTTTAAAAGAAGTCACTGTAAACAGCCAACCGCCAATTTGTAAATAGAATGTCTTGTCTTAATCAGGTCAATCTTGATCATGAAACTAAAACCATCACTGTGAAGAACCTGAAAAACCCCAGCAGCTCCTCCTTTGACCTGGCCAGGAGCAAGATCTACTCCCTGATGGAGAAAGACTGCTACCCACGCTTCCTCAGGTCTGCCGTCTGCCAGGAGCTTAGCCATTAGCTGGCCAGCTAGCCTTCTACTTTGGAGCACACACAAACACACTAAACATGTGTGTCTGTGGCTCAGGCAGAAAGCTGGAATCGGGACAACTTCATTGCCATGTGTTATCAAGTGGCAACAGTTTACAATCTCAGGAAGTGTCAGCCCCAGAGAGCTGAGCATGGTGATGTTAGACCATTGCAGATCCTCTCAGGAGGGCCGGGGAGCACACGCATACACCTGGAGGGACTGGAAAAGTAAGCTGAGGAGCGCTGACAACGTTCCCTACTGGAACAGGAGATTGCAAAGCACAAGGGCTGAGTGAGAGCCACTCAGCTCACCTGAGGATGGAGCAGAAATGCCTCATTCGAAGGGATCAATCTCCTTTTTTATTTATTCAGTCTAAACTGTTAAGCTTTTTACTACCTATTTATTGTTGTTCTTGAATGATGACTGTGGTATTTATTTTCATATTATTTATGTGCCTCAGAATCTATTTTTGCCTTTTCAGGTTTTTATCACATAATGTAAAACAATTTTCCTGTGCAGAATAAAGTGTACTGTAATACTGTAAGAAGTTGTGGGTTGTACTTTTGCTATGATTCATTTTTACAAGTTTATTAGTAATGGGTCCTGGTTTTATATTGTATTTTTAACAATAATTTACAGTGAAAGATAAATAAGAATACAAATGTTTTTTTGTCTCTTTAATAACCAACTTACTTCATTTGAATTTTTAGTGTGTATAGCAGACACGGCACAGGAGAGCAGTCAGTTGCTAAAATAAAACCGTTTTTACTGACATGTTAAAAGAGATTAAGATGTTTTTCAGGAGAAACACCAGCGAGTAGGGGTAGGTCTCCATGGAGACTAATCACCTACTCAACGCCTCCTCAGTCCTTGTTTATCTCTCTGCTAAAAACATGAGCCTTCTCATCATAAGTGAGACTAATGGGCTGTGAGATGGGGTTGAGTGAGTGAGAGAGAGAATGGGGACATGGATGGGCAAGGGAGGAAGATGGACAATAAGTCCACTGCATGAGTCAAGAATATTACCCATGCCAAGACTTCATATCTCAATACCAACCCAAGGTCTCTACCACATTACTTTATGAAGTCCATTCAGCACAAACTGAAGCCCATTAGAGCCCATTACGAGTGCTTATGAACCTTTTAATACTGTAGCCAAGAAAAGGACCATGACCAGACTTCTGTCAATAATGGACAGTGAATGCTATCCTCTCCAGAGCACATTCTTCAAACAAAGAAGCATGTTTAGCTGCAGTCTGCTATCTTTGACATACTCAACTGATGTAAACATGCTGATATAAAAATGGCAAACTTGTAAGAAAAAAATCCAGTCCAGTAACCAGTAAATTTGTATCCATATCTCAAGAAAGTATTTTGTATTTTTGAAAAAATACAAAAAATGTGTGATATTTCTGATAAAAAATTGAGTTGATTTTTAATGATAATGTTGAATGTTGGAATGCATTCATTGAACATTTTCGCTTAGCACCAGGCAATATATGAGGAAGGACAGCAGTGAGGACAGCAAGTATAGTGAGTTCATCAGGGTTAGGCCATTCTGGGAAGGGACAGTGTGTTACAAGGTAATTGAATTCTCACCTGCTATGATTTGTCAGTGTCTCGGGCTCCTTATAATGCTGTCGAATTGTCCATTGACTTCACGTCCAAGTGTTCTACGGTCTAATATTTCTTGATAACAGAACACTAAGGAAAATTAAATAGAACGGTGCCTAACCAGCCGGCTCCTGCATCATTTTAAAAGAGTTATTCCATGTGCATGATCACATTGCTGAATGTTATCCCTTACTTAATCCTTTTGTATGGTCTCCAAGGCTTTGAAAGGGCTTTTGAGGCATAGAGATTTGTAAATGAACTGAACATGAATAGCGATCAGGTAGATTTCAGGAATACACATTGGGTAATTCCCATATAACCTGTGGAGACATAGAAAAGATTAATGGGGTAGTAGATTAATATTCTTAACCAGATATTTCAAAGGGTAATCACTATATTCAGTTTTTGCTACCTCTTCTCTGAAAGGGAGAAGCCTGATGACAGGTGCGATAAGAAATTATAAGATGCCCATTCATCCATCCACCAAAAACTAGTGGGTTCAAACTAGTCCAGAATCACCTAGGGATTTTCTGTCTGGCCTGGAATGAGGAGTTCTTCGTCCTTTGGAGCTCTCTTCAGCTACCTGCAGCCCATTGGTCTGAATGTACTGTATCTCCTTATGAAGGGGACCTCTTACCAAACCATTTTTTTTTTTTTACTGAGAATACTGAAACTGAGAATAAGGCCTAACAGGTTATAAGTACAGTTGAAAGCACATACATACACTTTTATTTACTGTCAAACATTAAATCAGACATCAGACAAACATGAATAAATATTGACATTTTTGTTAAATATCAGAATTTTCTTATTACTTTCATCAGTCAAACATACACAACTTCACATACAATTCATTAGTATTTACCAGAATTTACAGAAGTGTCTGTATTTTTCCACAGGCTTTCTAGAACAGGTCACTAGAAACTTTGCCCACTCCTCCTGACAGAACTGGAGTAACTGGGTCAGGTGGGTCTTCTTGCTCGCACTCCTTGGGTGGGTGGGTTGTGTGGGTGGCACCCTTTTCAGTGCCACCGACCAATGTTCTATAGGATTTTGATTAGGGCTCACACATACGCACCAAGCCTTTAACTTTCTGTCTGATGTCTGTCAGATGTTGCTTCAATATATCCACATAATTTTCTTTTCTAATGGTGCCATCCATTTAAAAAGTGCATCAATACTTGCTACAGCAAAGCAGCCTCACAACAACTACCACCCCCATTCACCCCTCACAGAGGATAGAATTTTCCCCATGCAGTTGCAAACTGCAGTCTGGCATCTTTTTAATGGTTGGAAGCAATACCTGTCTCCTCTCATCAAAACCTGTCAGCTTACTGTGATACAGGACTGAGGATAATGACACTGTCTTTCAGCCAGTATGTTCACAAGGTCTTTTGCTGTTGTCCTGGGGTTGATTTGCACATCTGGCACCTCTGGGACTCAGAGTCCGTTTTCTTCCTGAGCGGTGTGATGCTGCACATTCCCATGTTTCGCGTAGTATTGTCTGCATGGATGAATATGACACTTTCAAGTATCAGGACATTGCACCTCAATGAGCCCCAAACCTGGTGGTCCACAATTATTTCCCTGATGTTGTTCAAAGACACATTAAACTTATGTATACTACTGTTTGTTTGTTTTGACACTTTTGTAGAGCATTTTAAAACTGCATAACATCACTATGTGCCTTTCAGTTGAACAATAAAGGCCTAAGATAACTAAACACTATAATTTCCAATCAAGTTGTTTTGAAATGGAGGAATAATAATCCAACTCAAGCCAGAAAATATTTGCTCTAGCAGAGAGGAGTAAAAAAGTTAATAATATAGTAAGTTAAAATGGTATATCTCATTTATCTTATTGTGCACTGGGCACTGAGCATTAGTCTGGATTGGGCTGATACTAACTTGCATAAGGTGGCCAACATAGTCCTTGAGCAGAGGTCAGGGTGACACAAACCTGTGTGAAATAACCAAGGTCGAACATGTTTGGTAACATACAACGCTTCTCTGCCTGTTTGAAATTGTGAATTGTAATGGGTCATTGTGCACTTCTACCACCTCATGCTGTAGAGTGCACCTATTTATAGATGCCAACTCTGTTTTAAAACTGCTGACGCAGATTATTTCTTCACATTTTACAAGCCAAAGCCCCAGGAAAAGTGTCAGACCTCGCCAAAAACAAGGCACCAGATCGAGGCATGGGCACAGAGTGTGTGTGGCTGATAGGTCACATCAGCACCTACCACACCTCTGCAGCACATCATATTAAGGTTGGTAGATGTAGATTTTACATTTAACATTGTTTTTTGTATACAGTTGTAATTATTTTTTAAATAATTCTAAATAAATGGTTATAGGGCCAATTAGACAGTAAATGCAGTAGGGAAAAGTGTTTTTTGTTGTTTATAGGCTTATGAAAGCACTGGATTAAAGGCTTAAGGTCAAGAAAGAAAGAACTAGGGCTATTCTTTTGAGTTATAAATATTTGGTAGCTTACCACTGTACTTACGCGCTATGATTTAGGCCTAAATCTTTCTCAGCATTAATAGAGTAGGCTTGTCCCATCCCCTCAATTAATTGCTTCCACCAATCAAAGGGGCCAAATCTTTCAGCTTTCCACTTTGGGTGTTGGGTAGTGTAGTGGCTCCCAGAGATACCTCATGTAAAAAGAGCCTTTGTTAAAAAAGATTGATGCCATTGCCATATGAACCTGGCAAACTCCACAGTATGGTTTAGATAGCGTGGGTATGGTCTAATTCTCATTGATTGCCATTTTCACTTCTGGAAAGCGGCTAATTTGACAGATGCAATAACAGAACAATAACATTTATGGTAGTTCATGTCTAGCCAAAGTGGAGATCAATTCTGGGCTGTGTACAGAGCTGGCAAATACCAAGTGTTAGCATTTCACTTCGTTTCATCTTCACACATTTTGTTTTCAAATCTGTACATGGTCTCGCACCATCTTCTATATCAGGTCTTCTATATCACCCTTGTAGGCATCAGGTGAACTGCAGCCAAATTAATTCTACTCTTTTACATTCACAATATGAAAGTAGTCTACAGCCTATATCCCAAACAAAGATGGTAGATAGGTAGAACTAGATGGCACAAATTACCCCACTTCTGACTTCATCCTCAGTATGGGGAGTGGTTGAATCAGAAAAGCTGCGCCACTTGGATGTCACACCTCTAGATGGCGGTGCTCACCTTGATAATTCCCACCACGAACAATGACCGTGCGTCTCTATCAGCCCTCCTCAAATCTGTGATACTCCAATAGGAACAGGTGGGATCCCTTTCAGATGAACGTAGGGTAGAAATATTACTTTACGTATGAAACGATGCACCAGGATGCAGTGTTATGGTTCAGAGGATCTATCGTTAATCAATGTGAAGTGTATTTGTTCGGTGACATTGCATGCAACCTTCTGTTGGAGATAAAATGAATGATGAATTTGAGTGAGACAGATTGATAATTACAGAGGAAGCAACGATATTTCTTCAGCGTCTGTGGCATTTCTCTCCTTGTTTCTAAAAGATGACGGTTTCTTGTAAGCAGAAATATTTGCTCTACCTTTCAGTCTGAAGGAATTCCGTTTCCAGGCAAAACTTTTCGTGTCCACAATGCCAGAGAAAACGAGGTACAATTTGGTGGATGATGCAAATGACCCCAAGATTCCGATGCACGGCGAAGACATATTCAAGCACGGTGTGGTGTTTGAAGTGAAGGTAAAGTAGACTAGTGGCCTTTCTAATTGTGGTTCAAAATTTAAAAAAAAACTTGATTTTGTTTCAGTCTCAGAAAAACTGTCTGGTGACATGTGGGCCAATGTGTCTGTTTTTTTTCTTCCTTTAAGTATATTGGCAGCTTGGACGTTGTAAGACCCAGTAACCGGATGGACATACTGGCAGCTATGAGGCGAATACGTGTAAGTGGTAGCCCACAGTTTTATTTAATTACGCAGAAAAATACCAATGCACGTCTTTGCATTGCATTTTCATGACTTGCGCATTAGATGCAGTGTACTACGGTGCCCGACAGGTGCAAACGACGTGCAACTTATGAAAACATGCAAATCAACAAAACACCTGCTAACAGACAAACAACGACTTAGGAAAACATCTTCATCTTAATTTGACAACACGTGAACATCATTTAGAAAACGTGCTGCATTTCAGAAACGCGCTCAAAACACATGCAGATCAGAAAACGTGTCAAAATCAATCAATGTCAAAATCTAAACTGTGACATATTGCAGCATTAATAGCATTTGCTTCCCAATTATCAATAATGTCTATGAAATTCCGCTAATATAAAGTAGGGTAGAATATTTCTCAAAAGAGAAACTGGGTAATTTCGTAGGGTCACCCTTACCCGCAAGAGCATATCAAAGTGGCCTGCTAGCTAGGGATTTCAGCACTTAAGTCAGAGACAGCAAATTCATCATTTGATCATGTTTTCTCACTCATTGAGAGTGTTTTTTAGGCTAATTATTATTGCATTTGCAATCCAGATGGTATCAGTGGGGGAAAAAAACATACCCTCATAGGCTACATTTGAAATATGCCTCAAGCAATTGATGTAGGCCTACTGGAAAGTTGGTGGACACTTTGCTAGCAAGAGTTGGGAAAACATCTCTGTGAGAGAGGCCACTTTGTACTGTGAGCCTTTCGTGTACGGATTCTCTGGCACCCCTGTGAATTTCTTATTTACTCATGTTTACTGTTTTGCTGTAGGCAAAGTCAGTGATCAACAGCAGAAGCATGTGTTTATGTTCAGTGGAATCTGTTTTAAAATTTAAGTCTGTGTAGCAAATTAACTTGACATAAAGAAGACCCAAAACATAGCTGATGATCAAGTAGCTTTTCTTTTTAGCCTTTCAAAAATAATTTTTGATGATAAGGCTCTAAAAATAATGTTTACGCTACACATTTACACAAGTGTATTTGTATGTTTTAATATTGTATTAATTACAATAATATACTTCATTAAATATCATATGTTACTTAATTTTGTCAGTTTACCAATCTGACCTCATGTGGTCTCTCCTAAATGTACATTGTGCTTTAGTACATTGTTTAGACCATTGTTTAGAGCAATTTTTGTCTTTACAGTATGAGTTCAAAATAAAGAACATAAAGAAGAAGAAAGTCTGTTTAATGGTGGCTGTAGATGGAGTAAAGGTTATTTTACAGACGAAGAAGGTAAGAAAATATTTAATTGGATCAAGGTGGAATGCTTATTCTGTATATAGCCACTTATAGCCAACAGAAACATGAATTCTTCACCACATAATTTCATTGAGATCACAACTGTCAATATTTTCATGTTATTTAAATGTGATTAATGTGAAAGAGTGGTTTGAAACAGACGAAGGACAGGGCATGGGATGGGAACCATCACATACCTCTGATCCAGGACCCTATTTACAGGTATGTGTGCTACATATATCAAACTAAGTAGTAGCCATCACAACACTTGTCAGCCAGCCAAGCTGTTCAGTCCAGAGCTGATTTTTAATACTGCATGAAAGAGATTTTCCAGAAACCTTGCAGAATTAACTGAGCAGATTGGCATTTGACTCCAAGTAGATGACCTTTAAAGTCAATTGATCACTGTGGACAAGACACTGTGGGTGAGGGGCGGGGATGGGGGGGTATGTAGTGGTAGGGGGAGAAGATGTAATCAGAGAAGGTTAAAGTAGAGCATGTTCCATGATCTTTGATGTAATCATTCTGGTTGTTTCCATGGAGATCACTGAGTGCTCACCGAGATTCCTTTTTCACTTAGGATTTTCTATGTCTCTCATGACTCTCAAGATATGAAAATCTTCAGCTACATTGCAAGAGATGGACAGAGCAAAGTGTTCCGTTGTAACGTCTTTAAATGTAAGAGAAAGGTAATGCAGTTCTAAAGGAGTCTCCTGAACGTTTACACCTGCCATGTAGTGCTCTTACCCTTGCTGCTGTCAAAAGGGACATAATTTTCTTTCATTTTGTAATATTCAACTTTAATGGAGCATTGTACCTTTTTCTTTCATGCTGTAATATTCAACTTTAGGCTTTATTACTAAATGGGCATGACTCAAACATTTATGTTAAGAGAAGTGGATGGTAGCTAGTGGATGGTATCTAGTTTTACGTGGCTCAGAGATTTTGCAATTCACAAATCCAATTCAAATTGTATATTCAGGATTCTAATTGGAATGGCTTTGATAAAAATCACTTTTGATTACAATGCCCATGTTTTAGTGACCATTTCTAAGTTTAAGATTTTTATAAGAAGATAAGCACATCCTCATTCACAATGGCTCTCTCCAAAGCAAAAATGCTTTCTCTTTCGTCTCCTTAAATGAAGATCTAGAAGTGCTTGTGTGCCTGGCAATAAATAAAATAAATAAATGCTTAGTATTTACTCCAAAATATTTCATCTAGGCAAATTATATATTTTAGCATATCCACCCCATGGTCTTTACAGTAATTCTCCTGTTCTCAATGAACATATGGAGATGACCTTCCCTGACTTACCCTGACTTTCAGGTCACTACCTGATAGCAGCCCAGTGCAGCACAATTTGGCCTGACATGGTGATCATACTGTACCATAAGGGTCAACTTGTTGTCTTTATCATGGCACAGGAGAATCCGAGTGAGTTCTTAATTTCCACAGTTAGAATAGAATACCAATTAAATATTGGTGTAGGCAGTCTGAAAGAATCTGTTGGCTAAATGGTGTATTGAGTTCAAGACAAACCAAATAACACAATGGGTTGCTGGTAAAGCTTTTGTGTTGGTTAGGTCTCATGATGATGATAATAATAATCAAATCATCTACAGTGCAACTTTGCATTCACCTGCGGTGCAGTTAATGCAGCAGTTACACACAGTGAAACATGTAATGTAAGAGAGGTGACATGGTACTGGTTGATGGGATATGGGATATCTGGACCAAACAGTGCTTTGGCATTATTTTGCCAGGGAAAAATCTATATAGGTCATTGGACCTATTTTTGCTATGTTCTATTGATTATTCTATCCTATTCTTCATCCTTCGTGATTGTCGTCTTCTACCGTAACAGAGTCAGGCCATGGAGATTGTGAGGACTGTGGGTCAGGCGTTTGAGGTCTGCCACAAGCTGAGCCTGGATGACACCGATGAGCTGGACGTGTTAGGTAATGCATATCTTTCTTTCATTATTGATTAAATGAATGTGAAAAAAAACATCCTTGAAAAGATTCACTAGTTGAGTAATTTGGTTCAGCATAGACTAGAAAATGAACCAAAATTAGGCAAAACTAAATAGGACCATGGTAAAGCTAATTGCGTTTGTAGCCCCTATCTGGTTAACGTCCACTTCTCTTGTTTTTGTTCTCGCTACTAACAGCACTTAGTGAGTTTGTTCAACCCTTCTCTCTTCATTATAGAAAGAAAAATTAAAAAGGTCTATGTCAATACTTCATGGAAATGTCATTTTCTGTTGAATGTGTGTCAAACATTCCTGGTTCTATTGTTCCCGCAACATGCAGTGCTGTTCCTGTTCCTATCATAGACAACAAAGTCTCATAAAATCAACATAATTCTTCTAGCTTGCAAGATGTTATATACAAATGCTTTGTGGCACCTTATTCTTTTGTACATATCAGTCTCAGCAGTCTACACTTTGGTTGTATCAGTGCATTAATCCACCAGTGCTAGAGTACTATCGGAATTATTTACCCAATTTAGATAGATGGATAGATACTTTCAAGGTCCCAGCAGCTTAAAAAGCTGCTGTAGTTCTGCTTCTGTAATTACCCAAAGAAGCAACCCCACCCCATCTGATTTCCATCCATTTTGCTGTTTTTCGAGTAATTTTCCCTCCCAATGTCCATCCTCAGCTTGGATGGGGAGAACGGAGGAAGAAAGGGATCCTATGTCTGCAAGCACACCAGTGGATGTCATTTGTGGTGTGAAGGACCTCAAAGAAAAGAAGGTAGGTCATGAAACAATACTGAAATGTGTCAGTGTTTTAGGTCAACGTATGTAGACTAAACGATAGCTTTGTTTGTTTATTAAGCAGGTTAGTGTATGATAAAATTCATATTGCAGTAATAATCATTTAAAATGTTAATATGCAGTATGTTGCTATATTTTTCACATAACTTTAAAATACAACTTAGTGTTCAGTATTGATTGGGGAAACAAAGAGACACAAGTTGCATTTTTCTCCAAAAATTAAGCTTTTGGTTTGATTTCCTTTTGATGTTGAGGTGAACCCTTAGAACATCAACCACATCAAAGAGTCAAAGGTCAAACCTTAAATGTTGGCTGGTCAGATCATTACTAATTAAATACAAAAAAAAAAATGTAATTCAAAATAAAATAAAAAAAATATTCAGGGTATCTTTCGATAAGATGCTAACAGCAACATCGTTTGATGTCTTGCTCAACAACAAAACAAGCAGAGAAGCAGGCTAGGTGAAGGGCAGTGTTGAACCATTTCTCAAGAAGCCATAATTATTATTATTAACATCAAATGCAACTACTATGACTCTGTATTTACATAAAATATTGCTATGTATCCTCTCTATTTTTTTAGACATACATCAGAATGTAAATTTCGGCGAAGCCAGCACCAGCAGAAAGATCCCATAAAAAGCAATTCAGTCCTAATAGCTAAGTTAAAATTCAGCTGTTGAATACAGTAGTCCAAATTGTCATAAGCGTTGAAGGATTGTAAAAAGGCATTAGACCCTGTCTGAAGGATGGTTGTAGGTAGACATAAAACCGTGTTTTTTTTATTGTCATTAATTCCCAATGTCACTAATTCCCAATTATTCTTTTGTCAAGTGATTGTAAGTACCGTTGTAAAGTACCGCTTTGCAATCGCTACTTTAAATCCATCAAATGGCATAATAATTAAAAAAAATTAACACCCAAATTCCATTCTGACAAATAAGTTTCACTCTAAATATAAAGTCCTTTTACTAAAGGTAAAATGTAAAGACTATTCGGTAACTGTTACGACCTAGGGGTAAAGGCCGTAACAAAAGAGGGAGGCGAGTGGTTGTTAAAAAAAAACACAAAAACATATTTGTTAACTAAAGGACAAAACACCAAATCAACAAACAACTAAACAAAGACAGTGAGATGTGTCCAAGTCAGTAATCAGCAATGTATGCATGTTGTTGGTATTGTAATGTCTGAGTGTGGTGTTGCATGTTCAAAATCAAAGTAAGAATGGCCTCTCCAACAGAACAGGAAATGGCTCTTTATATTGCAAGCAACGCCCACAGGAGTGGCCAATTGGCAATCAGCTCAGGCATCAGGTCCACGTGCAAGAAATAAGCAGAAGGCCTAGTGGGCCGTAACAGTAACACTTTATTTTAAGGTGACACTGGTACAGTGTGTCTGTCTAATTAGGTACAGTGGTATAACCAGTATAACAATATGTTATCGCATGTACTAGTGTTGTACTTACATCATGTATTTTTGTGTGCATGCCATTGTTACGATCTAATATGAATAGATGCTGCTTTGCTTTTGGGGTGTCACTCAAGACACAAAGGCAATATTTAGTTAAGAGTATTTACAGTAATGTATGATTCAGGGGAATAAATTTACATGATAGGCTACATGTTATGTAATATGTTACGTTGGTGCCGGAAACGAGATAAAACAAAAATAGACGAGAAAGTGTCTTTTGGTGCAGGTCCCCTACTTCGTTGGATGAGGTCGAAGTCGGCGTACTCTAGGTAGCAGAGACCAGAGCTAAACAGGGCAGTTTTAAAGGAGCACGTAAAGATTCCATTAGGAAGGCAGGAAGGAAGGAAGGTTGGCTGGATCAAGGCTCAAAATACCCTAATGGTGCGATGGAGGAATCAATGCTGAGGATACCCTGATGTTGGATAACTAATTGAGGGTGCCTAACTTAAGGAGAAGTAGCATCACTTTGGGATACAAACCTTGCTTAGTTGCAGTCAAAGGCCAGTTTTTAGTGCTTAGTACTGTAACTTAGTAACACATAGAATGTAGTGAAATGACTAAAACTAAGCAACTTAAGCAAAGTATAATAGAAACACTTCATATTACACTGTATGGTATGTAGGTACACCAAAATACATGAGGTAAGTACAACACTAGTATATTCTATAACATTGGTCTCCAACCTTTTTTGCCCAAAGATCACCTTGCTCCCACTTAGGCAACTACAAGATCAACCAACAGTAGTGTAAATAAAATCAACACAAATTATTATTACCCTAGCTGACTTGAGTTCGGCCACCTTGTTCAGGTAAAGCCTGCTCTTCGGTGGGTACATGTCCTTAAACTTCGGGTGGTTAGTTTCATGGTGCCGGATTGGCTCTTTTAGAAAGCGCCAGTGTTTGGTGACACACTTGTCCTTCACCATAGTGAACATGAACTCCTCTTCCCATTCTGGATTAAAATGCCAGAGCACAAAAGATCTACTAGGAAAGGTTTTAAGATCGACCTGTCGCGATCGACGGGTTGTCAACTACTGTTCTATAACATATTGTTACACCGGTTATACCACTCTACCTAATTGTGTAGATACACGTTGACAGTGTAACCTTAAAATAAAGTGTTACCGAATATTCATAGCCAGTTGAAGTTTTGTTGCCTATTTGATGCTTATAGCATATTTCCAGAATTTCCACAACAGTCACACAAATGCACGTACCAGTGCACAAATAAAACACACATACAGATGCTTCAATGATTATGGCAGCTGACACACAACGTAATGTTGAAGACTGAAAAGTATTATTTGAGCTAACGTATTTTTATATGTATTATTATATGTCACACATAAAACTGTTGGTATTGTACAGCATTATTATATTTATATTTGGCATTATTGTATTTGTATTAGTATGCCTTTAGTATTATAGAGTTTTTGCATGTCACTACAAAATCCACAACTACAAGACACAAGGTAAGATATTGCAAGTAAAAGTTATAGTCCAGCTAATACACACCAGTTTATTCAATTAACATGTTCAGGACAAGGCAGCTAAACTAAGGAATAAATATAAATTCAAAATATTCAAAGCCAGCTGAAGCTTTGTATTTTATGCTTTTAGCATATTTGGACAGATATGAATATCCACAAAATTCACAGAAATGCACAAATAAAACACATACAGATGTATCAATGATT
>JAGFZM010000082.1:783441-853441 GCA_017657215.1 Limnothrissa miodon | reverse complement strand
CATCATCGCTCGCTTTGTCCGCTTCATGCCCGTCACAGATCATTCTATGATTGTGTGCATGAGGGTGGAGCTGTACGGCTGCGAATGGTTAGGTGGGAACCTTCTATGTCTCTCAAACAAAAAAAGAATAATAAAAAAAAACAAGTAGACTAATAATAAATTGATGGTGTGACATCTGTCTGCTGAATCTATACTACTGTAGACCTCGTTTATACCCTCCAGGGCCAAGGCCACAAGTGGCTTGTGGCTTTGTCATATAAAATGGGATTAATGAAGTAGTTCCATGAAATTATACTTGGATTGTGTTCATTTGCACACAGGTACATGCAGTATCTTTACATCAGTTTGTAATGTACTAGAGTTCTATAATAGCTCTGTTTTTTTTTTTTTGCAAAAGATGGCCTTGTGTCCTACAGTGGTCCAAATGGACAACAATTGACATTGAGAGGCCAGCGAGTTGTATTGAATGACTCAGTGTATGATGGAGCAGTAGGCTACAGGTAAGTTTCAGGCCCTTAGACCTGACAGACACACGTCTGCACACACACACACATACACACACACACACATACTGAGATGAACACAAGACTGAATTGATTTATCTGTTAAGATAATTTAAATGAAATCTGCAGAAGATACCTCAAAGGTATCTTTTGTAGTGTACATTTTGTAGTTCTACATTCTAATCAGGCTAGAGACTAATTATTTAAACAACAAATGCAGAGGTGACTATCACTTTAATATTTCTTCACTTTTATGCCCTAGTCTGACTGAAGGTCTTGGTCAGCTGACTGATGGGGCCTGGGGCCTGGATGACTTCACTCAGAGTCAAGTTTATGGTGTGTGGCCAGGATATGATTATGTGGGCTGGACAAATGCCAGTTTCCCTACTGGATATGTGGAGATGACCTTTGAATTTGACCGTGTGAGAAACTTCTCCTCAATGAAGGTTGGTTCACTTGATCGAAGACAAAAAGGATATTGGGTTATTGATAATAATTTATTTATAGATTATAATATTTAATATAACAAGTCATGTTTTTAAAGTGTTCTTTACACATGATATCTTGTTTTTTTTAATCACACAGGTCCACTGCAACAATATGTACACCTGGGGGGTTAGAATATTCCGACAAGCAACATGTTACTTCCGCTCTGAGTCAGAATGGGAGCCTGATCCCATATCATTCCGAGCCAGAGTGGACAAAATCAGCCCTAGCGCTCGTTTTGTCACTGTTGCCCTTGGCAACCACATGGCCAATGCTATTAGGTGTCGCTTTGCTTTTAGCGATGCCTGGATGATGTTCAGTGAAATCACTTTCCAGTCAGGTAATCTTTTCCTCAAGTGGTGAGGAATCTTCTCCTTTTGTGCTTTTATTTACCAAATTTAAATGCCTTTTTGTCACACTCTACAGGGTATGGCAATATTTATAGTGTATGCCAATGAACATATAGCCTCCCATTTTTACAGACACAGCAGTCTATAACACTTCTTTGGTCCCACGTAAGCGAGGTCACACAACAGGCATTCAGCCAGGTAAACAATGCCCATGAATTGCCCTGAAATGTACTGAGGAGTTGTCTTTGCATCACTGCAGGACGAAATGTTGTTGGCTTGGCAACCCAGACTCTGCTTTGTTTAAAAAGACACAATGGTGCCCCCTACTGCAAAAATCTAGATTTTTTTGTATGCTGGTCACAGATCAACAAAATGCTTTTAAACAAGTTACTGTATGACAATGAAAGACAACTGGCTTTGGTTGAAAAAGTATTATTTATATTGTATATTATATTATTCCTTCTCTTTGTCCCTCTGTCACCTAGGTGATGATCCAACACATAAGGTAGATGATAGCAACACAAGGATTCTGATTGGCTGTTTGGTTGCCATCATTGTCATTCTGCTGGCCATCATCATCATTATCCTGTGGCGTCAGGTTTGGCAGAAGATGTTGGAGAAGGTATGACCACAGCTTTTTGTCCTGGTCACCACAGGAGTGCCTCAAGTTTTTTAAACTTAACCTACCAATCTTAGTCCGTCACAAACAATGCTGAACATCTGTTGTTATGTCCAATGAATGAACATACTCAAACTAAAACACTTTGCTGCACTAAAATGGCGCAAACATCGAAAGTGTTAGGTTTGGATTTTGTTAGGTTTGGATCTTTTTAAGCCTCTATGCTCTCCACAGGCATCTCGGCGTATACTCGATGATGAGCTGACGGCCCGTCTGTCAACCCAAAGAGAGGCTTTCGCCTATCAGCGCTCCTCCCTGTCTAGTGAGGTGGAGTCCAGCTCTACGTATGAAAGGATCTTCCCCCTTGGATCTGATTATCAAGAACCATCTCACCTGATTAGGAAGTTACCCGAGTTTGCCCAGTCTGCAGGGGACACGGGTGAGTGCTGGTAATAGAGTAATAGAAATGTATCATGTACTAACAGTATACATAAACCAGGTTCTAAAAAAGAAGACCATTACTATAGGAATTTTCATGAGTGTAAAAAATGTAAGGAAATTATGTATGTTGTCTGACAAGGAGCACCTAAAAGCAACAGGGGTAAGGAAGATACCTTGGGCAGCACCAGGAGGTCAGGTAGAAAGAGGGAGTAAAGGGGTGCGGGACCTGTCATTTAATGTATATACTGTAGGGGTATTAGCCAGTGTGAGTGTATGTGGGTGGGAAAGCATACTGTTGACAGTGAGGGACGTGGTGTGCTGTTAATGTGAGGAGACGGGGTTAGCTTCTAGGTGTTGGGGAGGACAGTGCCGTGGAAGGAGCTATCTGGTGAATAAGTGGGGATTATTCAGAAAATGACATTATGCAAAATTCAATAGGAATTGGTCAAGAAAAGCTCCTTCAGTGAGTGTGTATTCAGTGAGTGTGTATTGGTACATCTGTATACAGAATTTGTATAAATTATTCAAGTTCACCTCATCACATACAGTATGTGTTACAGAAAAAGACACAGCATCATCAAGCTCACACCAAAACAGTTCCACCGATGATGCACCACACTATGCAGAAGCTAACATTGTGAGTGAGAACAGCATGTCCGCTGGAAACACCAGCTACTCCATAGCTGCTGTGTGCCTGACCATTCCCCCAGGGAGAGAGGGAGCCCTGGAGGAGTTCCCTAGGAACCAGCTCACTTTCAAGGAGAAGTTGGGGGAGGGTCAGTTTGGGGAGGTAAGAGGTAGCCTTCAGAAATGATTTTAATAAACTGAAGTTATAAATTATGTTATGTGACACCATCCAAATGGCCCATTAGTAGATATTTGTTGTTTTAACTGCCTCAAATGCTCATAAAATTTCTTGTCACTTAAAATGGGATGTCCATTTTTAAGTGTAAGTCAGTTATCTCAAGGCAATTTCAGTACCCTCTTGTTTTCATGCAATTTCTTAATGCACTTGCATGAGATGTCCATTTGGGGGAGCAAGAGAGACTCTTTGACTTGTTGAAAGGTTGGCTAAACATTGTCTTAGTCCCACATACTATAGTCAGAGAAAGTGTTGATTCAGCTGTTTTTGAGTTCACAAAGTTTGCAAAACACCACAGCCAGTGTCAGAAAGCAGTGACTGTGTTTAATGCTTCATGTTGATTTATAAACGAACCTTTGACCCAAAGTTTGTTCCTGCCGCAGAGAGAACTCACTGGGATTTACTGTTACTGGGACCAATGTTCCCTCTAATTTTTTATGTGTCTGAGCAAGCACACAAGGTCCCTGAGCACACCGAGGACCACAGTGAGCACTGGTGTGGCCACAGCGTGCACATCACACCAGTTCAAAATCTTAATTTCAAAGGATGTTCCATGACTTATTAAAAGAATCGATTACTAAATCAATAAATGCAGCAATTTTCATTAGTTTACTTTTACCAAATTAAGAAATTATAGAAATACACCTTTCAGACACATTTTGTACAATGATGTGTGCTGTAGCTTGATACAGTATACATATCCTGTAAAATAACTACCCTTAATTATCTACGAGTAACAGAGTTTGATTAATAATATTCATGAATTAAAAATCTTAATAAATGCCACAATGTATGGTCACATTACAGTAAAAGTGACCATATCAGTAGGCTATATACTAATCAGTTACTATTGTATAGCTATTGCGAGTGCTGTTAGTTTAATCAATAAAATATTAAAAGAATGTTAATAATTTATTATTGTAGGCCTATACATTAAAAAGTAGCTCATGTGTAGTTAATCTACTTCTGTAATTTTTTTGTAAATTAGCTTGCTACATTTGGTCTTCAGTTAGGTTTGGTGAAGTGAAGCTTCATCTAGTGCGGACACCGATTCAAACGGCAATGTAAACAAAACATGCTCTGATATAATTCCTCAAATTGACGTGACCAAGGCAGAAGAAACGCCCAATTTACAGCGGCAGATTAACTGCGACTCAGGGCAGACCGGTGTGCAAGACCTAGTCCTGTTTACTACCTGATGGACTGACAGCGGACGGCCAACACAAAAAAACGGCTTCACCTTGAGTGTTGTCAGACAAGAAATATGAGAATATAAACTGACGTTATCGTGCTGTTGTTTGGCTAGTCTTTATACTTTGTCAGGTGTGGTGATGTTAATGGGTAAATGTACAAGTAGGCTATATATTCAAGGGAACATTCATTTTTAATTGAAATGACTCCTAGGTTCATCTGTGTGAGGCTGAGGGTATGCAGGAGTTTCTGAAGGAAGACTTTGGAGGCAGTGGACCCATTCTAGTGGCAGTAAAGACCCTGAGAGAGGATGCCAACAAAAATGCCAGGTTTGTAGCAAAAAAAAGGCATATAGAGATATCATTCAAAAGCAATATTAATTAATTCATCAGTTTAAATACTTAAATATTATAAACTTATATTGTGATTGCTTAGGAATGACTTCTTAAAGGAGATCAGGATCATGTCTCGGCTGAGGGACCCAAACATCATCCGCCTTTTGGCTGTGTGTGTGGAAAGCGATCCTCTCTGCATGATCACAGAGTACATGGAAAATGGAGACCTCAATCAGTTCCTGTCCCGCCATGAGCTCGAAGATGAGTCGTTCACATCCAGTGAGGTACCCACTGTCAGGTACATTGCCGCTGCAAGTATAGCTGTCTTAAATCAATATTCTACTGTCTACTGATGTAGTATTTAACCCTCAGTGTTCCATTAGCTACAGGACTCTGTGTGGTATGGCCACCCAAATTGCTTCTGGTATGAAGTATCTGTCATCCCTCAACTTTGTGCACCGGGACTTGGCCACACGTAATTGCTTGGTGGGGGAAAGCAACACCATCAAGATCGCTGACTTTGGCATGAGTAGAAACCTCTACAGGGGGGACTATTATCGCGTGCAGGGGAGAGCAGTGCTCCCTATTCGTTGGATGTCCTGGGAGAGCATTCTGCTGGTGAGCTCTTGTAATTCACATCAGCATTATACCTAGTGAACAGAAGTGGAGGATTTAATTGTTCCACTGATTTCTAGACACGACCTTGGTTTCAGCCTTGCTTCAGGGAAAGGATTAAATACTGTCCATAGCCTCATAGTAAATGAGAGTCCTTATAGTAAATGTGGTTACCTGAAAATGCTTTTCTCCCCCAGGGCAAGTTCACAATGGCAAGTGATGTGTGGGCCTTTGGGGTCACGATGTGGGAGACTCTGACCCTCTGTAAAGAGCAGCCCTATTCCAACCTGTCAGACGAACAGGTTATAGAGAACACAGGGGAATTCTTCAGAGACCAAAATAAACAGGTAAGACAGCCCCACATAAAGCATGCACAAACCCGTTTTTTCAGATGTATACTATAATAATAATGCTTTATTTGGTACCTGATTTAAACTACCTCTAACAATGTCATGAGACTGATATTCTGCTTAGTATTCAGTTCTGACTTGAACATGTACAGGCCAATAGTCTTTAATTTCCTGACACTGCAGACAGACGTCAAATGCAACCACAACAAATTCAACAAATAATACTGTAAAATATGCCATTTGCCATTTGGATATGCCATTTAGGAGAACAATCAACCTGAAGTTATATATTTTTTTATTTTAGATTTTAGAGATGACTAGATTTATGCAACTGAAAAGGCATGAAAATGTGAATACCCAGAACGAAATACAGTGTGACAGGTTTAAAAACAATAATATACCTCTCTTGTACCTCTCCAGGTGTATTTGGCCAAGCCAGCTTGCTGCCCTGACCCAGTTTACCAGATCATGCTAAGTTGCTGGCGGAGGAACGCTAAAGAGAGGCCCAGTTTCACTGAGATTCACAGCACTCTGCTGCCATTCCAGAAGTAAAGACAGAGGACTGTTGGATTCTACCCTCACATGTCTAATTTGAGAGCATGAACAGAATTTAAAAAAACTTAATTGTAAGTCTGTAGTAGATGTATATTGTTGTTTATATAAAGATGCCTGTATGCAGAGTACTATTTTGATTATAGTAAGCATATATTTAAATAGATAGGACATGTAAATATGCATATGTATTAATTGCAATTAATTTGTTGGTCAAGGAATGTTGGTGTTTTGTATTTTTTTTTACCGCTGTGACTTGTGTGGTGTATGTGTGTGTGTGTGAGAGAGAGAGAGAGAGAGAGAGAGAGAGAGAGAGAGAGAAAATCCTTTGAAATGTAGTGAGGAAACTAATTCCACTTTACTGGGGAGGCTTTCCAAAAGATTTTAGAGTGTCAATGTGAGTTGTTCTTTTTTGGCCCAGAGGAACATATTTAAGGTCATGCATGATTAGAAGGCATGGCTTACAATATCTGTTACTTCACTCTAACATTAACTAAAGGAATTTATTTGTATCACACTTTTTTATAGACACAGGTCCCAAAGTGCTTAGCATGGCAGGTAAAAATACATAAGGCAAGACATAGGACATACCGGTGACACAAAACAAACACTAAGAAAGGCAAAGTGCACAGAAGAAGACAAGAGAGAAATTGATTGGGATCAGTGCTTAATCTAGTCAAGTTCCCTCACAAATGTGTGTTAATATGGCTCCACTTGGCTGATATTACACTAGAAGCTTTACATGAACTGTATTCACCTATGTTTGCTTTGTCTAAAATATCAGAGTTACCAAAACTAAGTTACAGTAAATATGAAACTTGTTTATAGTTTAAGGACTACAAATTAACCTTCAGCATACCTTACCCCTGAATGTGTTTATGTGTACTTGTTATACATCAGGATATCAGGAACATTTCCTATTCAAACAGGCCTCTGTCAAACTTCCTTTGCTCCCACTCGTCTTTGAACACAATAGCAAGTCATATGAGGTGATTCTTACACCTGTGGTAATTGCCCTGACTTGGCATGGTTCACACAAAATTGCAATGCAATTTTCAATGCAAAACTGCATTGAAAATCACTATTTACATAAGGTGCCAATGTGTTTGGTAAGTTTATTGTTCAGTTTAGAACATGGCAATAGATTGTTTTGACACACCCAAAACAACACTATGTTGTTGTTGTTGTTTTCAGACATATAGGCAACCTATTTATGTGCCCAGTACTATGGGGCAGATAAAAACTAACTTATCCTTGTCTTACCAACCATTTGAGCAGTTCTGGCTGCAGCAAGGACACTCTCTGGTATACAGGTAACAGAGGCCAGTAACATAAGCCACCACATTCCAGGCAGGAATATTATAGAATCTATTATTTTCTTCATTTCATTTCTTTTATTCAAATCTGGCCTAAGGGCAGAAAAAGACTGGGGCCAATTAGGTAGGGTGCTCAGATCACCGTGATTTCTGGAAACAGTTCCAGAATTTGGTGAATTGTTCACTTTGTCCCTGACTTTTTAAGATAAGCCATTACGATAGCCTAATATTAACTGTCCCTGGTGCCCAAGGAAACTCCAGGTAAATGTCCCAGATTTTAATGTCAGTGGTCTGGTCACCCTGAGAAGAAGAAGAAGAAGAAGAAGAAGGAAGAAAAAAGCATTTACACTGATGACCATGGCGTTTCCATCAATCCATGTTCAGATATGAGAAGCGTTTGGAAAGTGTTTTTTTGTGTTTCAGTTTTGCATCACAAAACCTATTGTGTTATTTTTTTTCACTTAGTTTTTATGGTATGCTGGTATACTCTTACTGAGTCAAAATCACATAATTAAGAAATCAAATAATTAAGAATAAATATCTTACTTGTTAGGCAGTGTGAAAAAAAGTACATCACCCCCACCCAAGCATAGGTCAGTTGACGACAACATGACGTAACTCACTGACATTATGGCGGCCGTGAGTCTCTGCTATTTAGTTATTCGCGTGAAGATTTTGTACAGTGTTCCCGAAAATCAGTGGCACTGGAATGTTCGTTGTCTGGACTGATGGGGAGAAGACAATGAGTTGACAGCTTTGTTTTTTGTGACTGTCATTATTTCATCGTCTAATATGTGGGACTCAGCGTGGAAATACTCGAAAAACAACCTTAATCTCTGTGCAAGACAGCAGACTGCGCTGATTCACAGCCAGCAGTAGCTATAACGTTAACGTTTTGCTCATTCTTGTCCCTGTTAACGTTAGCTGACCATTTCACACCTGTGAAATATAAAAATAATTCATTGCCATACAAATGTTTGAAGGATGAAATTCACAGAGCATCTCTCTGCACACATCACTCCGGAGTGGAGGAAACAATACATTCAATATGAGGTAAGAAATAGCTAGCGTTAGCAAAAGATATAGAACCTGAATGTTAGCTTTGTGTAAAGATTTCCTTGTTGGTTGCTCATGCTCACTACATTTTTAATACGGTAGTGGCAGACATTATTAGTCGATACATAAAAACCCATCGCCACATACCAAGAACCTGCGGTGCACATTTAACTTAAATTTCACTATGCAATTGACAATTGCACCTGAAGAATAATGTCAACGTAGCTAGCTTAACGTTAGTTTAACGCTAACGTTAGCTGAGTATCGCTAACGTTAGCTATCTTTCATTCGCTGCAGTGACAGCCCTTGTAAAATATGTGTGTAACATTTATGTCAGTACGATGGAAATGTCCACCCAATGCTAGTGTTATTAATTAAGTAATTGTATCGTTAGTAATATTACGATAATCGAGAACAATTATGTCGAGATAACTGTGACTGACTGATGGCAACGTGTTTCTGGGTTCACCTTTTGTTACTTCTAACTTTTAAAAGATAATTTCTGAGAACGCTGTTGACCAGGTACCCTCATTAATAACGTTACCGTTATCTGCATGACTGGGATAATCAGTAAGTTCATATTTCATTGTTGTTTAACCTTGTCGCATTGTGGCAAAAACACCTTGTAGCGCAGTCTTGCGCATTGGAAAATTGTCAAGATGAAATGGTCTTGAATATGGGTCCCACTGTCCACATGCATTATCAGCTGTTTATATTGAAATAGCTGAGTAACTAGAATGTGAATAACAACTTTGGACAACAAGAATTAAAACATCTACGTAAAGCCATTACATACATAGACATTTGTGCTGTTGGCAATCCTTCTCTCTATTTTATTAGATGCAACAATGTATGTTGTAGCCTAATGTCGTGTGTGTGTTATCTGTACTGTTTCAAGGTCTTCTCCAAAGTTATCCAAGTGATGTTGGCTACAGTACATTGTTTTCGGTAATGGAGCAGTTTAACATGCAATTGCATGCTAGGATCTGGGTTGTGGCATACTTCTTCATACCGTTGAACCAACGTTAACCCTGATTTAATCATGCATGTTATTCACTTTTTGATAGAAAAGGTAATTTTGTAAAGAGCACACCATGCTCTGGGGCTTTGTAAGGCCTGTACCTCCAGATAGTTTTTTTTTTTAATGAGTGACACATTAATTCAAGCTTTAATGCTCTGCAAGAACTTTCAGATTCAGCAGAAACTATTGGATCTGGATTTCCTTTCCCATAACATAACCAATGCTCAAATGCGCATGCCTTCAAAGAATAATGCATAAGATGCAATTGAATCATGACGCATGATTGCATACAAGGTTGTCTGGGGATAACTGTCAATGGTTGAAAGTAGCCAGCAGTGGTTTGATTCCTTGGCTCCCTCTGGTTTAATGGCCCAAACGTAATGACATCATTTGTGTCTTGACAGAGTGTTAATTAGCTGCTGTAACACTACTGTCATGTCTTCTGGATTATCATGCTATATCAAAGTTCTCCGCCTTCCCACTCTACTCCGAAGTCTGGGTGTGTGTGCATGTGTGTGTGTGTGTGCTTGTGTGCGTGTGTGTTTGTGTGCATATGTTGTGCACAATAATATCTGTCTAAAAGATAGTGAGGACCTGAGTAGGCAGCACTGACCTCTGGTCTGTAATTCACGCTTCAAGAGAGCTGATGCCAGCTCATTTCATGGGAGAAGGGAATTCTGCAAATACCTGTTGCCAGTCATCAAATGTGTGGGATATCACGTGAATCTGTGTGGGATCTCAAACACAGACACAGAGGGGGAGAGCGAGAGACAAAGAAACAAGACATTATTTAGAGTGCACTGTATTGTTCAACAAGGCTCCTGTTGAACACTTCAGCCAGCACAGACTTGTATGTTCTAGCCCTGAAGCTAATACCTTTTTTCCATTAGTCTAGCCCCAGTCCAAGTTTTCCTAAGAACAGATCTTAGGGTTGGTTTGAAAGAGGTTTGGGTCATGCTGTGAAAAATAGCAGCACACCACAGGCTCCATAGCGTTTTGCTGAAGCCACTGCTGATGGACAGGGAGTCTGGCTCACATATCCCCTGCATGTTGTTGACTGAGTTTCTCACAGGGAACTGCCAAACAGACTCCAACAGGCAGAGATAACACGCGTGTGTGAAAGGCCAACGTGAGAGCCAGCCGGGGAGCATCGAGGGATGGGAGGGAGACATGAGTAGGGAAGGGAAAGGAAGTAGTCTGGAGAGAGGGCGAATGTGTGTTTGCCTGCAGTTACGCACGCAGAAAAATATGCTAGGCTAAATATTATCCCTCATGTCTCAGGTATGACACTATAAAAAATATGGCCAAAGAAATGGGTACATCAGGAACCTGAACCTCAGGTTCAATATATTATCAGGTAGTGCACATGAATACACGACGGCACAGCTCACATACGAGTTAGGTGTGTGGCAAGAGGGGTTATCTGGTTTCTGGGAACCTAAAATGCTTAGCTGTGTGTGCTGAGCTCAGTGGGGGTAAAAAACCTGTATGCTCAGTCACATTGTCACATGACCACCCTAAGGGGCCCGCATGGTCCACACAAGCCTTTTATTTGTATGTTTAGCCCAATTCACATAAAAACATACACAAAACAATGCAACATACATGCCTCATCCTCAGAGGTGACTAACCCTTACAACATATACGAAAACAATTCTCAAGCCTATGCAAACCACTCTCACATACACGCCCTAGGACCTGTTTGTATTCCAAGTACACGTACATGTGGAGCTCCAGTCTGCTATTCAGCAACACAGCCTAGAGGGTCATGCCTGGGTCAGTGTCACAAGAGGTTGTTTCTCTCTGCTCCACTCTGCTTCCCTCCAGCCTATGCCTTAGCAGCTAAGCCGCAGCATGGCCTAGACCAGCTGTAAGGGGACACCACATTGCCATCGGGCTACAGCCGAGGGGAGCTATGCAATCATAGCTTTTCACCAGGCTATCTCTACTGTTCAGCTGCCTTTTAGAAGCAAAATGGCATGCAGGGAGAGCATTCTGGCGTGTGTGTGTGTGTGTGTATGTGTGCGCGTGTGTGTGGTTGTGTGTGTTTGTGTAAACACCCATAGCCTGCAAGTTGATCCATTCATGTAATGCACAGCTGTGTGATGTCGACATGATTGGGAATAGACAGCAATTGGCTCTGTTCTGATGGAGCTGTCAATATCACACCACCTAAAACAGTTAATGAGGACTCCGAAGCTACAAAGCCATTGATTGTGTTTATTGACGTGGCGTAGTCGTCTGCACAATATGCATTTGTCAGCAGCATGGATGAGCAAACTATCTCCTATGACGCTTGACCCTGAGCAAACATCGTCAGCCACTGAACCACATTTGAGAGGAAGAAAAGCAGCTGATGTGTGACTGTGTTTGTACTCAGTGCAGCTTCTCGCTCTCCTCTGGTCGGCATTTCCTTTTTTTATTGTTGTTGTTCCTGGCGACAGAACTATTTTCCACCGGATGTCTCTGGTGGTTTAAGGTCCCGATGGGCTAATTTATATCAATGTATTATTTTGTCCTGGGCAAAAATGACTCTAATTGTATTCCAGGACTTCTTGGAAAAATCCAGTCCTCATCACTGTGTATGCCTAGTATGTGACCCATGTTTGTCGTCGTCGTCGCCGCTGTCTCCCCTTTGCCACAGTTTCCTGCCACTCTGATATGATGCACGGTTTCCTATGGTGCTGTGCGCAATGCTCCAAGGGCTCTCTTCCTCTTTTCAGCTGAGTGCTGGGGCTGTACGTTCTGCAATGTCCCAGGCAGCACCGCTGTCCCCTCCTTTCCTCACTGGATCTCCTACTTGGCAGACTCTCTCATTTGTCTGTCAGTAGTGGATTGTGTCCAATCATATGAGTTGTAATGGGAAAACTGGCCACTTGTTTGACCCCTGTTAAAGAAATCTCTCTCTCTGTTTTTGTTTGCTCTGTTTGTCCTACAGGCGTTTAAAGAGATGCTGTACTCGGCTCAGGACCAGGCTCCATCGATCGAAGGTAATTCTGTCTGTCTGTCTTTCTTTTTCTTATTTCTTCTCACCCTTCCTGTGTGTCTGCATAGACAAATTGGTCAAGTACTGTCCACTGCAGCACCCCTCCATCCTTTTCTAAGATCCCGTCTGTGTTCTTCTGTTTTTTTGGCTCTCACACACTATGTTATTCACAGCTGGTGACAAACCTGCACTGGCTTTTGGCCACTGCTATGGCAGATCCAGTCAGGGACTGGCATTATCATTCAACAGATGGCTCACAGAATAAAAGAAGAACCATATTTTTTTGACAAGCAAGTCAAAGATACTAGATCTGATAAACAATATCCTAACAAAGGTCATAGGGCAAGAGTTGATACACTGCTCACCCCATTTTTCCCATCACAGCGGCTACAACAGAGGGCCATTAGACAGAATGAATACAGATCTGTGTTCATCAGTGTTCATCAGTGGACTAGATCCATGCACACTGAAGCTGACAACAAAAAACTCACACAGCAGAAACACTTAATATTTTAATTCATATAGGATTGCACATCTAATGGGACATCTAAAGAGACATACCTACAAGGCATTGTGATGCATTTCTTTTTACAACTGACAGACACACAGTGTAATGACGTTCGCTTAAAAAAAAAAAAATAATAATTATGCTTTTATGTCACTCATCAGCCTCAATATCAAGGATTTTTTTTCTCTTAAATCGCTCACCATAACCAGCATATTAAAAGTATCTTTTCATGTTTGAGTAGGACAAATTGGCATAGAAATCATGATGATGGGAAACTGCTGTGCCTTAGCAATTTGCTTAAATGTACTTACATTTCATATTTTGTGCATAGTTTATTGTACAGGTATGAATGTGTGATATGTTCCCAGACCTACAGTATATTGATGTCTGTGCTGAAATGCTGGGGCCACATGTTTCACTCTCGCTATAAGGTAACAGACTGCCTGTAAACAACTTGGGGGAGATCGAAGACCGATTCTCAGGTTCTCTGTTTTACAATTATAAAATGATTGACTATTATCCATTTTGGTGTAAAAGTTTTTCTCACAGACCGTTCATCACACCTAACTAGAGAGTACTACTTTCTGAAAAAAATTAGGAATGGCATTTATTTGTAACACGCTCATTCCCAACACTGCAGACGGATGTTGTTTTGAACATTGTCTGTCCCTAAAGTGCTGTGTCTAGCAGTGTAATCTACACAAAACACACGTTTCCATCACCAACCATTTAGAAAACGTAATTTGATGATGCCGGCAAAAAACTGGGGATGTTCACTGGCCTGTCATCTGATATCGGCACATAGTGAGATTGTTTTTGTCCTGCTGCAAGTCCAAGGTAAATACCTGAAATTATGACTTCAAGTATAAAATGTACACTTAATTAATCACAGACAAATGAACAAAATGACTAGATTATCTATCCTTACTCTCCAATAAAATCCCCTCTGTTCTTTTATCTCACACTGATTATTTCACTGTTTTATATTCATATAATTTCCTTTACTGTTATAGCAATAAAATCTTCAGTGTTGCAAGATGTAAATGTCTATCATTTGCAAACCTCACATTCATTCAGCGCGTCTGGCACCAATGATTAAAGTGCAAATTTTAAAATTGCTGTTGTTTGGATGGTGGTTTGGGCCCAGTACCTAGTAATTACCACACAGTTTTTGCTGAAATAAGGTGTCTTTTTGAATGGTGATGATAGTACTTTGAAGACGCTGTCTCCATAAATTGTCCATGCAAAAGGAGGTTATGTTCGGAATATGACTTATCACTATCTTCCAGTCTCAAGGCCCACACCAGAAGCCATCCCTCTCACCAGCCAAAACATTTTCAACATTGCTAGAGATATTTTCCCATTTGGCATATTGCCTGCATTATATTAAAGTCATAGTGTTGAACAGTGGTATGTTTGCTGGATTTGGTGCAGTGCGGATATCTCAGATGCTCTCCCACCTTTCGTGGGTTGTCCTCAGGGATGCAGCAAACACAGCCATCAGGCCCACTGACCTACTTCAAGCCCGACCCAAACTGAGGTGTTACCTAAACCAACTCTGTGATGCAGACCTACAGTAACTGGGCCATGAAAGTCACCTACTCAGTTAAAGTAGTGGCAAACAGTTAGACTGCCCGGACTCTGTCTCATCGATAATGCAGTGACAACCCCCCCCCCCCCCCCACACCACCACCATCACCCTTAATTTGGTAATCCAGACTGGCGGTATCAGTTTACTATGGATGTGTATCAGCCACTAAAATAAGCAATCTGCCTGTGTCTGTTTTTCTGAGAATCTCTGTACCATACATTCTCTGGCCTTCTGACTGAGCTCTTCGATCTGATACACATTTGCCACTGGCTCACTGATGGCATACAACTGTACAGAGTGGTCAGGTGCCTTTCTGTCCTTTCTGTCGCCTGCCTTTGTGCATAAACATTTGGGGCTTTTGAAATGGGGCTTGAGTAAAACCACTGAAATGCTTGATCAGAGGGCTGGTGAATGGTGTTGATGTTCAGAGCTCATTACAATTTGTGCCTCCCTCTTTAATGTTAGGCTGTGTGGGAGGGAAGTGGGTTAGCAGCAGCAGCTTTCAAAGCTTCGACTGTAGGACACCATCACCCTTTACTGACAGCCCTCCGCGTTCCCCATCCTTCACGGTCACAGCTCAATTCCGTGCGGTCTTGAAATAACGAGTGGCTTAACTAGCAGTGTTATTTCTGTGCTCCCGAGATTAAAATTCCACACAACTTCAATTTCCACCTACTGCCCCGCCACCCCAACAGCGGACCCATTCTGCACTTGCAGCCAAGGGGATAGGATGGCAGCGCATTCTTGCGTGAAGAAATAGCTAACCTCTGGTGTCAGCTGGCAGTCTGAACGCTTTGCAGCCATGCCAGGTGTTCCATCAGCATTCGAGTGTGTTTAGGTTTGTCTGTCCTGCGGAATGTAAACGAGAAGACATCCTTCAGAGACTTCCTCCCAGAGAAGTCTCTCATGTTTTGGACTTCAGTAGATCTCAAACGGAAAATGTCTCAACTTCCCCATTGCAATTAGTAGACGCCTAGTTTGCACCTAAAACAACCATTTGAACCCCTAAATGATTTATATTTAGATAGCACATTTAGTAAGGCATTCGCAAACCTATTAGCGTACCAAAGGCAAGAGTCTTTGTTTTGGTGGTTTGGTTTGGTGAAGATGTACTTACCAAAATTATACTCTGTCTTGTCAATCTGTGGAGATGATGGCTTATGTATGAAACACTAGCAATGAAGTTGTTTTCCCCCTTTAAGCAGAATTGTATTTGGGTGTAATTGTTCTCAGCCTGAAGACTAGCGTCAGAAATAGACGGCTATTCTCCAGAAGTGGTGGTTGGGAGACGCCACTCCATTAAGAATGGTAGAGGAAAGAGGACAACATAGACGGTATCATAGGCCAGAATGGTCCCAGTGTTTGTGTCCCAAGTGGACAGGAGGGTCTCTCTATTTCTCTGTCTCTCTCTTTCTCTCTCTTTCTCTCTCTCCAGACCAGGGCATGGCTATTACTCACACTCTTTCAGACAATGACTCACTGTCTGCCCGTTGGGACATCTTCAGCCATAAGCCCATTAACATGCCCCTAACAACACCCCCCACTGTCTGAGGCACGCATCAGCGCACATCATCCCTTTTTCCAACTCTCTGCCTTGCCCTCTGTGCTGCATACAATGTGACGCACACGTAATTTGTTATGTAAACACATTGTAGGCTATCTTTGTATTTCACTAAACGCAGGCTATCGCCAATTAACCAATTGATGTTGGTGGACCCCAATTGGAGTAAGGATTGGAATGGACTTTTTCCTGTCAACAAAAGCAGTTTCTTTCAGCGCTGTGTGTGTGTGGGGTGGGGGAGGATGGGTGTAGGTGTATGTGTATGTGTGTGTGTGTGTGTGTGTGTGTGTGTGTGTGTGTGTGTGTGTGGTCACACAGCTGGCCTGAGCAGCAGAGTAATTACTGTGAGATTGGGTTTTTCTCTGAGTGCTGACGCACTCCCTGCAGGCTCAAACACTGTACTGGGCAAGTGTGCAGAAGCCTCTCTGAATTCCACAGACTCTGCAGTCACATTAGTGCTTTCACCATGAACTAATGTGTGGAGCTGAAATTGGTTTTGTCCAAATCTCGTCCCTGTGCAGTGACTCAACATAATGCTGACCCCTTTAAAAAGTGTACTTTCTCTCTGTCTTTCTCTCTCTCTCTCTATCAGTACACACATTGTCTTTTTCTCTCTTTTCAGTCACTGATGAAGACACAGTCAAGCGATACTATGCCAAGTTTGAGGAAAAATTCTTCCAAACATGTGAAAAGGAGCTGGCCAAAATCAACACATTCTACTCAGGTATTGTTTCCTTTGTGACTGCTCAAGCAAACATAATGTGCACAGAACTAGTTGACTAAACGTTGCATGTGGAGTGTTAATCCACTGATGCATCAAAAAAGTTACTTACAGAATTTTTGTTTAGAATTGGCACTTTTGGGTTTGGGCTCTAATCTCTAGCTAGTAGGACATGGCAAACTTATATATAGAAAGTGTCAGTGTTAACACTTAAAATGTCTTCAGTTTAATTATAATGAAATCCTATCCTATCCTAAATTCCTATTGTTTTTTTATGACTCATAATTTCTTTTTCTGGGTAAAAATTGACCTAGTTGGGGTCTAGGCCCAATACTGTTGCCCACACAGAATGCATCAGTATTAAAACGGGAAAGGCTTAACAGAAGTGTTACAACAACAACAAGTGTTGAGTTTGCTGAAGTCTACGACTCAACATTTTCTGCATTAAAAGTGATATGGTCTAGTCAAAGATGCACCGCCATTTATCTGAAAGGTCTTTTAATATTTCTTTGATGTCTCTAAAGATGATAAGTAACTCGGGCTGGTAGATGGACTGAAAACTACCCAAGGCCGACTTGCTATATGCGGCCTATTCAAATACCCCTTTGGTAAAGCACCTTGTTTTTTCCAACGTTGATAATAAGCTGTGCACTAATTCGCATTACAAGGTGCGTTGAAGGAAATTTTACATTCGTTTACTAATGTCAGAATTGCAAGAAAAGAAAAACAAAACATTTTGGGGGAAGGATTCAGTTTTGACTATTTCAGATGCCTTTATCAGACAAGTAGATCTAGAATCAAATTATTGATTCACAATATTCTCTTGTTTTGTGGTTTTGTTTTACGTAGCTTGTTACGATAACTTAACACCATTTTTTTATGATGTAATTTTAAGGACAAATGTTCTTTGTGTTGTATGTTGTATTGTGTTGATATTGGCCTCGTAATGATCTTCTATAACCACTGCATGTATGCAGCTCTGCCTTTTATCTTGGGGAGTGTGTTTATCATTCCAGCTTACTATGAAATACGCAGAGCGGGAAGTGCATTGGCCAGTGGAGAGCTGTGCGGAGAACAGCTTGTCATTTATGAGCATACTGTACGTGTCCCACTGGAGCGTCGGCACTCTTTTCTGGCTCTGGTCTGAAGCTTGGCTCTTTCCTCTACATCTGGATTGACAAGGATAAAGTGCTCTCTGACGTTTCAAAAATGCGCTTGGTTTCCAACAAAACAAAAACAAAAAAAAGAAAGTGGTGAAGGCTTGAAAACATTTAATCACTTGAGATGAAGCCAAATCCAAAGGCCAGGCTGGACTGCGGCCCAAGACTACCCTTTCTCCTCTGATGATTCTCTTCACTCTCTTTTTCTGTCTCTTCTCTTTCCCACCATGTCATGGCTTGTATCTGTTCTCCTGTCTTCATTTGTACCCTGCTCCTGTTTAATACATTGGCCTTTTCCATCCTCATCCTCTGCCCTTTTCTCTGTCCTCCTCTTCCATCAATTCCTCCTATTCACCTTCCTTCCTTTGTCCTTTCACGCTCTTCTCTTCATTTTTTTTTTCTGTCTGCTCTGTACATTTCTGTCATCAATCTCTTCGGCTATTACACCATCCATACCCTCTACTACTGATCTCCCACACACACTCCATCCCTACCCTTTCCCTACACAGAGAAGTTGGCCGAGGCACAGCGGCGCTTCGCTACACTGCAGAACGAGCTGCAGTCGTCGCTGGATGCGCAGCGGGAGAGCAGTGGCGCGGCGGGCCTGCGTCGGCGCCGGGCGGTCTTCCACCTCACGCAGCAGGAGCGCTGCACGCACCGCAACATCAAAGACCTGAAGCTGGCCTTCAGCGAGTTCTACCTCAGCCTCATCCTTCTGCAGAACTACCAGGTTGGCCCAGTCGCATCGCTCCACACACACACACACACACCTAGCGCTTGCCCTCACGCATGCCAGTCCGTCCTGTCCTTACACACAGGTGATTGTGTCTGTGGATGGCATTTTCACAACACTAGTGATGTGCAACCCTGATGGAAAACTGTATACAGCCAGCTTAAGCACAAGGGCACTTTGCTCTCGCCTCCCAGGCCCATGTGTCCTCAGTGCTCCCTAAGGGATTGACACATAGGGTCGGTTAGCAGATGGTGAGCAATGTAGTAGCAGGACCAAAACAAGGCAGACTGTTTCACATTATAAATAATGAAGTATAAATTAGGCAGTGAGGCTTATATTTCAATTATTTTTTGTTTTGTTTTCTTTTTGCCGCCCTCCGTAGAATCTGAACTTTACAGGCTTCCGGAAGATTCTGAAGAAACATGACAAAATCTTTGAGACGTCACGGGGTGCAGACTGGCGGGTGGCCCACGTGGAGGTTGCCCCGTTTTACACCTGCAAGAAGATCACCCAGCTTATCTCTGAGACTGAGGTAACACAAGTTTGTTTACATTTAGGCAGCGGTGGAAACCAAAAGGGTTTCTTTGCGTCACATGTAAAGAATTCTGTCAAATCACGTCAGTGTCTCTTTGTGGCAGTGGTAACTAAAGTTCTTTCTGTCTTTATTTGCCAATGGATCTGCTTCTCCTAATCTCCTTCTCCCTCACTTTTTCTCTCTCTACCTCTATATATCTCTCTATTCCTCCCTCTCACTGTTATACATAGGCCCTGGTCACCACAGAGCTGGAGTGTGGAGACCGCCAGAGAGCTATGAAGCGACTGCGGGTGCCCCCTCTGGGTGCAGCTCAGGTCAGTCTAAGGACTTATACAGTACTGTATATGCCCCTTCTGACACACCCCCATTCAGTACACAGTATCCACAGCATTTACCACACACAGTATGCAGCCTCTCAACATTAGCCTCAAGCCTCTGAATGTGGAAATACTGTATGATGTGTTCAGATTTAAAGTAGTTTTTATTTTAGTTCGTGTTAACTATGCACTCCTCTATACTAATGCACACTTTTTCTTGTTTATTTTTGTTTGCCCTAATTACGGTTGAAATGGCCAGCCACACACATCACTGACACAGAAAGACATTTATATGACTAAATAGAAAAATGCAACTACTAAGATGAAAATATATGATTACTATAATAATTTACATATATCTCAGTGCATATAATAGTATTAGTAACAGTAGCTCACACAACCATAGCCATTGCATTTTAATTTTTTTGTCTCAAGATAACCTCACTGAATTACTTTTACATTACAAAATCCAGTTTTGATATGAATGTAACAGCGTATCCATATTTCTGGAAAGATCTTTATCTTGCCTTTGAGACTAAAAGTCTGACTGTCTCTACTTGTATTCCCTAGCCCGCTCCTGCATGGACCACCTTCAGAGTCGGCTTATACTGTGGAGTCTTCATCGTCCTCCTTGTGGCAGTCATCATCATAGGTAGGTGCAGAGAAAACCTCAGATGTAGAGAGGTTGAATGCAAACACACACACACACACAATGCTATATGTAAGCAATACTAAATGTCATTCAAGCTTATAGATGGATCCTTTTTTATCCCTTCTGTCTCCATAAAAAAGACGTAACCAATTTTTTTCCTCTTGTCTTGTCACCCTTTCTTTTGCCGTCATCCGTTTCTTGTCCAGGAGTGACGGCGAGTGACAACCGCAATGTGTGGCATCTGGTGCGCATCTACCGAGGCGGCTTCCTGCTCATCGAGTTTCTCTTCCTGCTGGGGATCAACACCTATGGCTGGAGGCAGGCCGGAGTCAACCACGTGCTCATATTCGAGCTCAACCCCCGCAACAACCTCTCCCACCAACATCTCTTTGAGGTGAGCCCTTCAGGCCAGCGGCCCCTCTGGGAGATTATATCTGAGGGGGCGTCCACTAAGTTGTTGGCTTAATGAGGTACTTGTCATTGTCAACCCACCAAAGGTCATTATTGAAGATAACAAGATAACAGAAGAAACATACATATGTAATACTATACATACATATATACCTGTAGTCATACATTCAGTGACTGTCTGTCATAATACTTGATTAGAGGACAAATGATCGTACATTTAGGAATGACTGTAGGTCCGGAATAGAACATTAAATATATTCATATCTAGATGTCCTCATGTGACATCCTCAAAATGACACGCTTATAAGCTCATCAACAAGCACATCAACTAAAGTTATGAAATGCAGAAGGAGCTAGCTTGTTGTTGTTGGAGTATTTGTTTTAGCGGTTACTTGTTTACATGTTCATTTTGCTAGCGATAATTAGATGACACAGTTCACCCCTTTTAGCCACACAGATTATCATTTTGGAAAAGAATGCTGCGGTATAAAAACTGGAATGCATTTTTTAAATGATATGGGTTGGACAAATAAAGTGTTTAGATGAAGTCAAACTGGAACTCCTGCTTTTTTGGCCTAAGACTAAGATGCTGTAACATTTCTAATGAATTATTTCTAGATGGATAAACAACTGACAGAGGGTTGTTGACCTGCTGCATGATCATGCACAAATAAATGGAACCTTCATTTTTTTTCTAGAACAAAACTTGTGTTGTATAAACTAGAGTAAACCCTTTTCAGGTAGTGGTAACTGTGTTATAGCAGCAAATGTAGGCCATCTTTAATCTATCCAGGTCATGGAATGTGTAAACACAATTTGATAGTTTTAAAAACAATTACTTACTATTAGTTACTAGCATATTTCTACTTGAGCGACCCGCTTGTTTTGTCACTTGTAGAATCTTGGCAAAATAATTTCATTTATTTATATTTTATGTTTAAAAAATATGAAGGAGCTGCACATACTGTATAGTAAACTACTTCTGCTTTCTTTGCTTTTGCTACGTTTTGCTATTAGGTAGTTTTGTTTGTAGGTATGTTATTGGTTAGCTTTGTCTATAGTTGGTCTATATAGTTGTTCTATAGTTGTATCTAGCTCATAACTTAATCAGCTTAGTTACCTATGTTTCTATGAGTACCTTGCTGACTAACACTAACACTGACTAAACTGAACAGACATGCAGGTGAACATGAGACCAGCACATAGGGTTTTATTGCCCCCTGCTGGACTGTTTTCCTTTAAAATAATGTATTGAAATGTTGCTTGCCCAGCCCAGCATCCACAACACCTGCAGATGTTTCAAAGCTTATAGACTGAAATCTATAAAGCCTCTGATCCTTGTCATGTCTTATGCGCAGATTGCCGGCTTCCTGGGCGTGTTGTGGTGCGTGAGCATCCTGTCGTGCCTCTTCTCCAACCCCCTGCACGTGCCTGTGGCAGTCAACCCTCTCATGCTGTATGGCTTCTTCTTCCTCTTCCTCATCAATCCTCTCAAGACCTGCTACTACAAGTCTCGCTTCTGGCTCCTCAAGCTGCTGGTGAGCGCCCCGACCTGGCTACTGATGTTCTGCGTTCAACACAACAATTGTTCTCGACCAGTTTCAATGGGACGCATCCAGCCCGTTGGCTGATTTCAGCACAATGTCAAACCTGAGAGTCTGTAGCTAGACTGAGATAAAAGAAGCTGTCTCTTTGGACAAAATAGTCGTCAAACACTTATAGTCGCATATTACTGAAAAGTGGTGATGAAGGTGGAAGACCTTAGGAGAAGTTAAAACTTGTTAAAACCTTATTAATGCAATGGTAATAATGAACACCTATTATTATCATGGTGAGAAACATGGTCATGCATTCCAATAAGTTGGGAGGAGTACCTCCACATCCAGCACCCATCACACCCCTCACTTAGGTCTTTCAGCTGTCTTCCCTTGGCTTATTACCTCCTCTCCTCTTCTCCCATCTCTCTCTAGTTCCGGGTGGTCACAGCTCCATTCCACAGAGTGGAGTTTGCAGACTTCTGGCTGGCTGACCAGCTGAACTCTCTGGGCATGGTGCTGATGGACCTGGAGTATATGATCTGCTACTACAGCGTGAACTTCGACTGGACCAATCCCTATGAAATGGGCAGCACAGGTACCAGGCATTAGAGACAAGTACTGTAAAAGCAGGTTCAATCACTGTTAGCTCCAGGGTCTAGCAGTTCATATATAATCCAGGATCACTTTTGAACAATTGCTTCCTGATCACAGATATCAAAACAAGGGATTTTCAAATCTAGATCATTTTATCTAGATTACACTGTTTTGAACAAGTAGTCCCGGGTGATTTAATGAATCAAATCTGCGAGTCAAAGTGCTTAAATGATCAAGGCTGTGTTAAGTTCATTTTAAAGTATCGTGTGTCCATTTGTGTTCTGTATTGTGATTGGCCGCCTTGGTTGTCGTTCACATTAGAAAGCCAGTGCCACACGTACTCATACGGTGTACGAGCGGTGATCCAGTGCCTGCCCGCCTGGTTCCGCTTCGTACAGTGCCTGAGGCGTTACCGTGACACCAAGCGTGCCTTTCCCCACCTGGTCAACGCTGGCAAGTACTCCACCACCTTCTTCGCCGTCACCTTCACTGCTCTCTACCACACACACAAAGGTAAGGCATCAGGGTTTTAAGGGTCTGTAAAGAAACTTGAAATGTCTTTATAGCACTATATAAAAAAAATGAATTTACTTGATTATGGTTTTGATTTACTTGATTATGGTATGAGGCAGGAGTTTCTTCTCCTGCCTCAGTGGATCATTTAGCAGTAAATGTACTCTGTGTTCAATGTTTTTTTTGTTTTGTTTTGTTTTGTTTTTGTTTTGTTCTGCATCTGGCATTGAATCATTGAAATGGGAAAGCCAGGACACATTTCAGCTTTAAACTCTGCAGATGGTGCTTTTCACCTTAGGAAGACTGATTTTGGCTTGTTAAAGCTGGTCAATACCCAAAGTCAAAGGCACCGCCTTTAGAGTAGCAGGTCATTTTAGTGCTCTTTCCCATATGAGTATTTTTTTTCCTCTTTGGAAATGACGCTTGGAAATTGACATCATTAGACCCATATCCTTATTTTTGATGGCATATCAAATTTGCTCCATGCTGCCATATCATCCTGTTTTTCTAGAAATACAATCTGCAGCCCTGACCAACAAGGCAATAGATTACTTTGCACCAGAATGTTCTTTTAATGTTCTGACCACAGACTGCTGAGTGAGGAAGGAATGAATGAATGAATGAATGCATGAATGTCTCTGCCTCTCTGCCTCTCCGCAGATGGACTAGAGCACACAGTGTTTTTCTACATGATGATCAGCTGTCTGGTGGCCAGCTCCTGCTACACGCTCATCTGGGACCTGAAGATGGACTGGGGGCTGTTTGACCGCAACGCCGGAGAGAACACCTTCCTAAGGGAGGAGATCGTCTACCCGCAAAAAGTAAGATTGTGGTCTTGCTGGAAACCACATGTTGGGCATTGTGTAGTAATGAATTGCTTTGCAGTGCAGTCATTCTCTTCGGGTTATTTTTGAAGCTTATTGCCGGTCATTGGCTCCAGGTGTCCACTTTGTTAAAAGTTATTGGTTCTCAGGTTATTCAGGGCATTTCCGTCATTGACTCTCAAGTCCACATTAAGAGAGAGTACGTAAGCATGGAATACTGTGGTGCTGCGACCCACATTTAAACTATTCCTAAAACGTTTGTCTAAAATAAAAAAGACGTCAGTAACCCACATGTACGTGTTATGGCCCAGCTAGTTTTGTGTCTGGTCCCGAAGCGAGACGGAGCACTCCACCCTGTGTTACAGTAACCCATATTTATGCTGGAATACGTCACTGCCGTCTGGGAGGGCTCCAGTCCACAGAGAGGGAGAAGTAATGGAGTGTAGTTAACATAGCATGTGCAGCAATGTGTAAATGTGATGTTCATACTGCCAGTGTCTTATCCTACAGATTGTTTTTTTTTTTGTTTTTTTTTGCTGAAATGACTACAAACTTCAGTTTACCTTTTATTTTTTTTTTGATCCAAAAATAAGTTTTGGAGAAATATCTAACACCTGGTGAATTACTGTGTGGCGAGTGTACCGGAAAGTTCTATCCTCCAAGCACCGGGAAGTTCTATCCTCCAAGGTTCCTCTCCAAGCTCCAAGCTGTTCTGTTAGCTTATTGACATCTTTAGAGTCAATTCTGCCTTTTCCATTCTGACAGAGTGTAGACAGCACTTTCCCTCTACATGTCAGTGGGTAGCGCAACAAATAACTCGGCACTGTTTAGTACAGCACAAGTATGTTCAGTACCCATGTAAATTCTGTAATATTTTACAACAGCATTGATGAGAATACAACAGCATGTTTTGCAGAAATCGCTGTTGAAATGTTCCAGTGGTTTTGAGGGTGTTTACATTCTGTCTTGCGTTATGTGCGGAATGCATGGAGAGATTGGAGCAGGTGTAAGCGTGTCAGTCAGGTGCTGTGTGTTTGTGTTCCGCAGGCGTACTACTACTGTGCCATAATCGAGGACGTGCTCCTGCGCTTTGCCTGGACCATCCCCATCTCCCTCAGCTCCACCCACTTCCCTAACATCTCAGACATCCTCAGCACCATCCTCGCTCCACTAGAGGTCTTCAGGTAGGGGGAACACACACACAGACACACACATACAGACACACACACACACACGTGCGCATACATACATACATACCCTCCCCCCCCCACAGACAGACACACACATACACACGCATGCAAACCATTGGACAACCAAGCCCAGGAGTGCATACCCTTCTTACCCATTAGTGCACCCAGTGAGACGCATGCTCTCTGTTATAAAAGCACAGCCTTTTACTGGTCCACACATGTAATCAGGCAGATATCGACCAATGTTCTCACACACACAAAAACACTGTGTTAATGCATTCCACTATTCCATGCTTTGACCTTCCTCATCATCGCCTTGTTCCATCTGCCCTGCAGACGGTTCGTGTGGAACTTTTTCCGACTGGAGAACGAGCACCTGAACAACTGTGGAGAGTTCCGTGCGGTGCGGGACATCTCGGTGGCGCCGCTCAACGCCGACGACCAGACGTTGCTGGAGCAGATGATGGACCAGGAGGACGGCGTGCGCAACCGTCTGGGCAAGAAGAGCTGGAAGAGGAGTTACAGCATGTCCTTGAGACGGCCACGCCTGGCTTCCCAGTATGTGGAGGCACACACACACAAACACACACACACACACACACACAGTTTTGCACTGCACTTTATCTGACTATTGTTCTTTCTTGGGAAAAGTACTGTGTAGTGAAAACACAAATGAAAATATTTTTAGCAGCTCAGCTTTGGTCTTTCCACCATTAGCTATTGTCTGTCAGAGTCCATCGCTGCCTGTCTGTTTCCCATCTTCTGGTCTGTGTACTCTCACTAATACACACTCTCCCTCTCCTTCGCAGGTCTAAGATGCGTGACACCAAGGTCCTCATAGAGGACACGGACGATGACACCTGACACATTCCTCCGCGGGGCCTTCGAGGCTCCGCCCTAAAGACTCCGGCCCTGTGGAGGCCACAGCTCTCTCAGCTATTCAATCAGACATCACAGAGTGGACTGTCCACATCCACGCCCACACACACATCCCAGTAACAAACACACACACACATATAAGACATTAGCAATGACATAACCATTATACTGAAAGAGAGAGCGCGAAAAAAACCACAGTCGCAAAGACAGCCAAGTTGCATTTTACATTCAAGCTGACTTAGATTTCGACACACACACACACACACACACACACAATCAGGTGACAGCAATGCCAAGCAGGTAGCAAGAAATCTGCCATACCGAGTGCTTGCAAAGAATTTCTGGGACCCAGGAAGCCAACCACCACATTTGTAAATATTGACTTCTTGGAGACGTCATATTGTCACAGACACCTGCAATGAACACGCCACTCTTTCCCTTTCCTGTTCTTTTGCTCATCTCTCACTGCCTTGAGGTTTGTTAGTTTGTTTGTTTTTTTCAGAGGAGGGTAAACCTCCCACGAGACTGCTCAAACGTTGTAAATATCACAAGCTCCATGGGCAACTACTATTATCAATCAATAATCACCAATAATGTAATTGACCCGAGGCAGAGACTCCCCACCGATCTCTCTTCTAAGGCAATCAGTCTGGTCATGGGCCAGTGTCTGTGGATCTGTTGTTTTTAATGTACATTTATTTAAAAATTCCGGATGAAGTCAAAGATGAAGACGATAATCGGAACATTCATGTGGCAGTCCCGGGTGTGTGTATGCCACATCCTTTCCTTTTCTTTTCTGAAAATAGTTTGAATGTACATTTCATTGTTATTTATGCGAAGGAAATATGGCGGAGTCTTCACAGAATGGTTTTTTAAAAGAAGATCCACAGGTGGCATCTATAGGCCGACTGTCACACACCTCTGCAGCATATAGCACATCACGGCACAGCAGAGCATGTTGGAGAATTACCGCTTCACTGTCTTCTCCGCTCTCCAAACAGTGTCACCCACATAGACAAACTTTTCTTGTTACTACACAGGCCAAAATTTCCAGTTTACATTCCAGTCCCGTTTTGATTTTGGGAATAATTTGGGAGTGTAAAGCCTTTATTCTGAATACTGAAAGCAAGGCATATAACTTGGTAATTATTCCTCCTGCCCATTGCGTAACAGTGGTGGGGCCCACCTGTATGTACACCCATTGTAACCTAAAAGAGAAGAAAAAAATCATTCCTCAATGTCAGTATTTGTTGCAACAGCGCAAGCCATATCCGTGAAAGGTTCCTGAGGTGAAATCCGTGTTTTAATGCACGGGGTCATGCATCCTTTAAATGCCACCTGTGGGTTTTATTTTAGCTTCCATGCATTTGCAGGCTTTTCAATGACGTTGAATCACCATGGTGAAGCTGTTATGCGGATTTCAGGGACTTGATGTTCTGTTCTCAACCTGACCCATTTTCCAAAAGCATCACAGGACTTTCCTTCAGTTGTTATGCCATTTGCAGATCTCTTTTTGCTACCATGACCCGGAGTCATCGAACTTTTGTTCTTTGATGCTTTTGGGAAACGAGGCCTTATTATGCTACCTTTAGATCTGTCCGACATCCGAAGAACTCGTCTTAAGCAATTGTGTGGATTTGTTACTGAAGAGCCAATCAAAGGAAGTTGCCGTGAAGTGATGTGAGAAGTCTGTTACATTCCAGAAGAGACCAAGATATCCATGGCCAAACCAGGAGCAAAGAGAGGCCACTTCAACACTTTCTAATTAAATGCCACACTGAGCTGTCTTTGTCTGGCCCATGTTAGGGCCGTAGTGGTCTGTTCTATGGCCGTGGGAGCTACCGGGTACTGTAAGACCTGGAGAAATATCTGTTGCTAGGATACTTCAGAGATTGATCAAGCCTACTGTACATACTATGGACCAAAAAGACAACAAAATGTTACTCGGTGGATATTGTCTGTTTCAGTTTTCACTGTGAGTGACTTGTTTTCTCTTTCGGTGAAGGAAACGGTGAAAGAAAGACTTTGTGTGTACTGTTAGGAATTCTCATGGACCATCAGTTCATGTTCTGTCTCGTGTGCTTGTACTGTTGTATTCTTTATTCCTGGCCACTGTAGCCTCCCAGTGGAGGGGAAGGGAGGCTTCTACTTGCATTTACCCTTCTATATGTAAGAGAAGGAAAAACTAAAGCATTGGGGCTTGTCTTGCTCTCCCTGTTACAGTTTTTGAGTAAAAAAAAAAAGAAAAGCTAGTCTTCTGTCGTACATTTTCAATAGATTCTGGAAATATTTATGAATAGCTAGATTTATAAATGTCTTTGGGATCATCAGATCACATTACTATTTCATATTATTCATAACAAGCCGATTCAAAAATGTGTTCAAATGCTATACATCTTAAACAAGGCTTTTGACTTGCTTCAATGTCAATAACAGAGTAGCTTTGTACCTTACTAAACGTTACAAAGCTCATAGCTCATATAGGTCCTTCCTCACATTTGAGAACATTCATTCTAGAACCTTCGCACGATATTTGAGATGCATAGGTCGCAGCAGCTGTCATGCATCCATATGTGCTGTAGCACCACTTAACATACAAGAAATGGCAATATTTGTCATCCTGAACCATGCAGCCTCCGGCCAATAAGAGCACATCTGGGGTTAATAATTTGGGGCTGTTTATCTTGGAAAATGTTCTTACTGATCAATAACATTTAATCTTTAATTTATTTATTTTTTTAGGAAAATCGGAACAGGAATTTTTGCTTTGGCCAGAGGGTGGCGCTGGTGCACCAGTCTGATCTGAGCTGTACATAGAGCACTTAAATTAACCATGTACATGCTTTTATTCTAAATAATAATAAAAAAAAAAACCTAATAATTAAAAAAAATCTAAAATACAGGAGACCATTTAAATCTCAGTGTTGGTTTCACGTATACCACTGATGTCCTGGTCAAAAATGACCAGTGTATTTTTAACTGGAGATAACGCATAAATTATTGATGATTAGCATCAAATTTTATAAGGGGGGCAGGGATCAAGACAAACCCATGTAAACCTCAATTCACTTTTATTCAGTAGTTTGTGTGTTGTTTGTGTGTTCTTAGCATTCTACCACAGAAACACTGCACAAGCAATCAGTGCTCAGAAACATTAAATGAAGTTTATGGCAACCACAATAACATGAACATTACACACTTCTTTTTCATTTAATGCCAGCCGCAGCTCTAAAACAAACGTAAACAAAAGTGCTGGAGGGTAGTGGAGTGAAGTCATAGCATGGCACTGAGGTATACATGAGTCTTCATTAACCATTCGTTACATAACAACGCTGCATTACCAAGATCGATGAGACATGCATGAAAAGAAGAACTACTGTCATGAAACAGCACAGGCTCAGGAGAACTCACAATGACACTTGTCTTCAACTAGGAGTGATTCTACATTCACAGGGACTTGCTAAAGCTCCATTGTGCAAAGAGGAAATCATCTTTAGATGAAATCCCATAACAGTGGCATCATATGTGGCAGCATGTGCATGTTCGTTTTTTAATTACTGACTTAGAGGAAAGGGGCCATCCAACTCCCTCTTCTGTTATAGACAACAGACACTTAACATTGGATTTGATTGAACATCAACAAATTCACTGTTGACATATAGACACTGTAAACAGTACTGGTTATACTTTATATAAGCCCAACACTGCAGAGGAATTCTCTTTTGATCTGTTTCCCTTTGTATGGGCTATCGATGCAATATTTAATGCTGATTCAGAATTCAAACATATAGCATTTAAAAATATATATGTTCTAGAGGGCACGATGAAATTTGCAGTCAGTAATATTGCAGTTTATTCATCCATACAATCCATCCGTCTGTGATGTTGATCAAGCGTCAACAACTTTTCTAACCAAGATCCTAGGCTGATGTTTCCACTTCCCGAACCACTGTAAAGGGAAAGAAGAACATCTGTAGCTATGATGCTGAGTGTAACGCATATTTTATTCTGCATACAGTAGCCTACTTGCACTGTACTTTAAATATACTTAACAAAATGTGTGTACATACCTGGGTAGAGAACAAAGTTTTTGTCTGGAAAAAAAAGAAAATTGGCAAAATGTAGGTAACTGTCACCTTACTATAATGTATTGAGTTTGAAGCTATTTAACATGGTAGTCAGTCATACCTTTTCCATAAGCGGAGTAGTTCATTCGAAACTCACAATTATTGGTCACTCTCTGAATGACTTGGCACACATAGTTTCCAGCATCGTTTGCATTAATGTCACTCAGCTCAAGGACTATCTTCCCAACCTGGAGCTCTTTAATGCAGAGCCTTGCTCTGTCCTCAGAGTTTGTGCTCCGTCCATCTTTGTACAGCAAAATACACTCATCGCCTTTAAACCACTTGATCTCCATGGCAACAGCACTGACTTCAGGGGTCAGCTGACAGGATAATATGGCATTTTCACCAGGTGAATACTGAATGCAGTCATTTAAATGCTTCAACACTGGATAGAGAAAATATTTTGAATAAAAATGTATTTTAAAAGCAGCGTCAGCATATACTGTATGTATAACCATTGTCTTATATCTTTCAAGTGTTTTTTTTTTTTCATTATTATTATCTTTCAGACCAGAGAGACCTTTCCTTAACAGACCTTTCCTTCAAAAATAGAGGGTACTGTATGCATGTACACTAGACATACCTGGAATCAACTTCTCTTCTCTCTGTAGCACCAATGCAGAGAGATTCATTGATGATGCTAGACAGGGGGGAAAGCACAGTTTGCTCTGATTTATGTCAGCCAAAGTGGAAAGTCAGTCAACATGTCACATTCTCACACACCCTAGAACAGGCATGGGCAAACTAAGGCCCGGGGGCCACATACGGCCCGTTTGGCTTTTTAATGTGGCCTGCCAAATGTTTCAAAATTATATTAAATAATATTATTAAACCCTGCAATGTCTGCAAACTGCTGTTAATAAATGCATTGTTTTTTTAAAGCCCTGCATATCCATGCTTTAAACTGTGAAATACTGTGAAATGTAATGGACTTTACATGTCATTTATATTACTTCACACAAACACTATATCTGTCTGCTCCTGACACGGCCCCTTAATCAAATGTTATAACCCATTGTGGCCCACGACTCAAAAAGTTTGCCCACCCCTGCCCTAGAAGCTACAGTGCATATTCATCAATATTTCCCCCAAGTTCTTACCCATGGTGAAAATCGACAGACAGACAGCACTTATGATTCAGATAATGGGTTTACAGAATCTTAATCATTGATCAAAAATATAGGCTACCTGCTCTTTCTTCACACCCAGACTGATTCCTAACTTGCTCTGACAGTTGGACTGTCTCCTGAGGATCTATAAAGAAATGTTAGTTTTCTACAACACAACCAGAATTATCAAACATTCTCAACTACCACAGACCAATTGAGACAAATTTTACATAATTAAAGGTGCTCAATAAGATGCATTATTTTAGCACAATTTCATTTTTAACTCAAACTATAGGCATCTCCCCTTGATTGGCTAGCAACACCTTTGAACAAGTCACATATTCCATTAATGCAATATCAGCTATACAGTAACATAAACCCCAACTTCACAATTAGGTTGTAGGCTACTGTTCAAGGTACTGTATAGTTACATACATACATACTCAAATACCTTTTTTACATACATACATACATACATACGTCATACATACATATGTACACATATATACAGTATAAGTATAGGTGTTCTTGTGAAAGTCTCCATAGAGCGAGAAAGGCTCACCTGCCTTTTCCAGGTCTTTACACTTCATACAACCTACAAGAAAAAAATATGGAATTAGCATATGATCACATGTGAAGTGTGATGTCTGTTTAGAGCAACTACTAATACTAATTACTCAGGACTATTGCACTAAACATGAAATTGTGATGTTTTACAGACTACACAAACCTTTTTTATACAGGATAAAACAGACCGTTGCTATGGCACAAAGCAGTAAACAAAAGACGGCAATTAGGATCCAAATGCCTATGAGAAAAAAAACAAAACAAAACAAAACTAAAAATTCGAAACAGCATCACATCCCTCAAATATGCCTCATGATTTTATGATGCCTGTTTTTCATTGCTCAAGCAGGTCAAATCCACAGTCTAATGTCAGCAATGTCTCTCTAATGTCGTCAATCTCTGAAGAGAACACAACTCTTACTTTCACTCCTTTTCAGATTCTCTATCTCTGCCTCTTTGTTCTCCAGCATCCTCTGTAAGTCAGTCACTTGAGCTGAAACAAAACATGGTTAACAAAACACATCACATTACAAAAATATTCCAATTGTTTTATAATTGTTTTATAACACTGGGTTTTCCCCAGTGTTCCTAGTCTGTGTGCATCTTCCTGACGTTTGCTTAATATACTGTATTTCATTTTATATTAAGCTTTGAAGCTTTAAAGTGCAGCTTCAACCATTCAGATATTTACTGCTTTACAAACATTTGCTGCTGCTTTGTCACTCAGTACATCCTCTTTCATACAGCACACCACGCAAAAGTGGTATATTTATATATACCACTGTCCGTCCATGGTAAAATCCTGCTCTCTTTACTCTCCTCATCAGACAGACCTACAGCGCATGACAGCCACTCAGAGGCATTGGATGAAGGGTGCAGCACCCAGGATGTCACGCTCACTAATCCATGAGCATCTGAGAAAAAGCACAATAAAATAGGTTTTAAATGTGTCCAAAGCTAACCATCACACAGTTTACCCTGGAACACCATTTGTACACTCTTTTGTACAAACTTCAAAAAGTTAGTGTCCGGGTTGCCTAATTACTTTCAGTTGACCAAGTTTGAGATAATGAGTTGTGGTGACTGTTTCTACTTTAGATGCAAACCAAACAAAGTATTTTTTTTTACTCAACAGCTTGTCTAATGATTATTTTAACAGCATAAAACACAGTCATACATCCAAAGTAAATACCTTTTACCCTCTGCTGATTCTGACTGGACATATATGAGCCGCCTTGACTCCTCCAGGTAATAGTAGGCTGCGGAGACCAACCCTTCGATTCACAGGTAACTTTGACCTGCCCACTGCCACCATGAGCCACTGAAAGAACCGGAGGAGTACCCATCGCTGACGGGAGAAACAAAAATGATTTTAATAAAGATAATTATATTTGGTATTTAATTTTGATCTCAGATGTAAGTTTCAATCATAAGGAATATATTAGTATTTATCTTGAGTCAAATGTTTAGTAAACAATATTGCCTATCTCTTACCTTTGACAATTAGGTGCACACTAGCCTGTTTATACCCTGTCTTAGCAGAAACATAGCAAAAAAAATCGCCACTGTCTGCTAGTTGGACATTGTCAATTTTTAAAGATAAATTCCCATTTTCTAGTTCTCCTGTCAGGGAGACTCTGTCCCTGTACTCTGCAGACTGTAGCTGAATCTTCTGGTTCTGGTAAAGAAGAATCGGTGTTTTAAATCCATCAGGCTGGTGCCAGCGCAGCTCAAATTCAGTGAATGCAGGGGAGAGGGAGCAGGGCAGAATGGCAGAGGATCCCATCCAAACAGAGACTGAACCAACAGGAACAGACACAGTGAATGTGTCAGGGACTGCAGATGGAACGCAAAAGTCACCATTTAGGCTCAAATCTATTCAGTCTTGATATAAATGTCAATGTCATTATAAGTAGGCCTATTAAAGGTGCTCTATGAGATGTTGCAGGATTTTAGCGCAATTTCATTTTTATCTCAAATCGTAGGCATCTCCCCTTGATAGGCTAGCTTTCTGCCCCTTGAATACACTATGAAAATCGTAGTCTCTCTCAGGGGCGCCGTGGCTTAGTTAGCTAAGGCGTTATACCATAAATCTGGGAACCGGATGACCCAATGTCATTTCCCAATCCTACCCCATTTCTCTCCCACTCATTCCCTTCACTGTTGAATTAAAGGCAAAAAACCCTTAAAAAAGAAAATCCTGTGGCCTCATTTATAAAGCCCTTTACGCAAGAAAAAGTTGTGAAGCAGGGTAAAATTTGTGGTCGCAACATTTCTCGCAAAAGTCGGGATTTACATACATTTTCCATGCGCAAAAAAAGTTCCCAGGTTTCAGCAACCTTTTGACCACACGTGTAATCTTGTGTAATGCTCCCGCAAAGTTTTCTTGACTTGCACCCTATAGGACTCTGTTCAAGACTGTGTTTTAGTGACCTCCAATGGTAAAATAAAATATCACATTGACAAAGTAGTCGGATGCACAGCGCATAGGCTGCATGTGAGGACTTTAAAATGTAATGTAGTATTCGTAACATGCCTATACATTAACAGTTGTGGCGCATGTCTTTATAAATCAGTTCTGTTTTTTTGCGTACAAAAAATTTGACTTTTTTTTTTACTTCTTTCAGAGTGGAATCTCCCGAAAAGTTTTATAAATGAGGCCCCAGGTCTCGAAAGACAATGCAGGGTCTCTGAGTGGCGTATTCAAATAAATAGACAGGCAGATCTAATCTTAAATGGGGTGGGAGTTAAAGGCCCACTATGCAACATTTTTCATTTAATTAATCCGTTTCATACTGTTTAGGATGCTAAAATTAGTCATTACACGGGGAACGAACGGTGTAGAATGCGCCACCGTGGCCAATAGCGGTAGATACAGCACTTGCAATGTTCAGCAGCGCGGACCGCCTCCAATAGAATGCAGTGCAATACAATGCAATACAGCGGGCTTTAGAGGGAGCTCGTGAGAGAGAAAAACAGAATGTTGCTTAGTGCCGGTTTAATGCGCGTCCTCCACCATCTTGTTGATTGTTTGGCCGTGGTTTGTTGTGTAGCCTATGTATGTTTGAGTGTTTGTTTGAGTATTACAGCCCCTGTGTTGTCCATCAACCCTTGTGTATTCACAGGGCAGAAAACTATCCAATCAAGAGGAGATGCCTACGATTTGAGATTAAAAATTTAAATTGTGCTAAAATACTGCAATATCTCCTTTAAGACCAGACAGCCTGACTTAAAACTGCTATTTTAGAATCTGATAATGTCTGTCACAGATCTACAGTACAGTTGACAATCTCTTTGATCCTCCCGTCACATTGCATGACTGAAAATGTTAGCTTGTTCATTTGACATTATAGACAGAATGAAGACAGGATAAAGTAACATAAAATACAGAAACACATAACTTACCTAATGCACCGTGACAGGCAAGTGAAAAGAGCAACAGACATAATATTCCTGGCAAAGAAACATTGCTTTAACAAATTACAACATCAGATTTTTGGAGTGGTTACATTGCTTTCATCCTAAAAAACATAGAATAAAAAAGTACTGATACAATTTAAAGTAGGTAAAAAATATAGGCTACATAATGGTTAAACACAGAATCAGCAGGTCATTTTTTTCTAGACTTTTTTCCAGACTCTAGCCATTGTCTACAAATGAGATACATTAGAGTTAAGTAGGTCGTCAGGGTAAATTTAGCTATGTATCATAAACATTAATGATACCTCATTTATTTGTATAACTGTTGTCTGTTGTTAATCTTTCTTTACAAATTTAAAACTTTAGAGAACTTATTATGGCGTGTAGTCTTACTGAACAAAGCCTATGTAAGGTAGGCCTAAGTGAGGGAGAGATTTTATTAGAAATAATTTTGGTGGGGGCTGTCACTAAAAAAAGGAAATCTGATCTGTGGTGAAAACAATGTTTGTACTTTTACTGTGGTCCCACCCATTCTTATGAGTTAGTGACTGCAATATCAATGAAGCAAACTAGATGTCGCTAAAGAAAACTAAATGTCACTAAAGAAATGAGAAACCAATGTCACTGAGCCCCAGTCCAATTAGATTACCAATGCAATAGCCTATTTGATTCAACCTTTTTTGCTGTTAGACAATAAACCATATAACCATAATAAACCAAACAAAGTCACTCAGCACCAGTACACCCACAAGCAAGTAGTAGGCCTGCTCCATTGCAGCATAAGAAATGCGGTTTTCTGGTAGCCTCCCAAAATTGTATAATCTACAGCCAACGGGAAAAGCTATAATCTACAACCAACGGGAAAAGTTATCTAGGCAACAGTTTACGGGAAAAGTTCTTAAAATCACCCAAGGAGATCATGGGTAATCATGGAACGCATGTAGGTTGAATACAAATCGAATAAGCTAACGTGAGCGGACCATAGACTGTAGCGGACAGAAAACGTGGGAACTGCCCTTTGCATTCACTGAGACGATTTAGAGTTTAGACTATGTCGGTATTTGATATAGATTGTTATCCTTAGACTTACCTGTACGATGCCATTCAGAATCCATTGGGAGGATTGCATATCCTGAATTCTCCACCAAAGAAGTTTCTTGTATTATTAATAGCCTACTTACGAATTCTAATTCAGTCGCCTTAACCGTTTGATAGGCTATAGTTTCACTTTCGTTATATGTGCCCACAAGTCACTGCAGCTGTGCAGCTTTGATTTAGACATGCAGCTGTGTAGGTTTTATTTAGAGAGTGAGTGGGCCTACATCAATGGACCAAATAAAACTGAAATGGCATAGCCTACCTCGCACAACTTTAAGTGGTTGGACAGTTATACCCCAGGACATTGAGGGTGTCAAGTAGGGCCATTCCACAACTTGTTTCCAGGCACAGAAAGACAGAGACTGGAATAAGTTTATGGGGGTAGGTCACCAATGTACCTCAGGAACAGCCAATGTTTAAATTTGTCAATAGGCATTGTGGCTGAATGTACGCAGAGCAGCCCAAATTCACTCTCAGCTTCACAGGCACTGCAGCAGTAGTTTTTAGTTATAAGTGAACTTTGCATTGAATTTGAAATTGGCGCAGCATGGTAATGCAATTAAAGAATCTGCACTTCAGACATCAATTTTGTGCAAACTGTCTTATTACAGTTCTTGCACTTAACTGAGGGAGCAGGCGATTATGCATCATTGACGACATGCCGGTCCAATCCACAGCAGGTAGATGAATGAATGAGGCACAGGCACAGCAGGAGGAGCTAATGATGCAGCTGGACAGAAAGCAGGCCAAACCAAACTCACAGTAGTCACTAAGTCATGCAAAGCAAGAACATACTGTAACATGGATTCATGAGATGCCTTAACATTTTTGAAAAGCATGACACTCAGCAATTGCAGTGTATAACTTTAGTGTAAAAGTTTCGTGATTTGGCAATGTGTAAAAGATCCTCTGTCCCTCTTTCCCTAAGCAATTACTGTAGGAGAAATGAGTATACTAAAGACCACCCATTGGCGTTCATCAATAGTTGTTCATCAGTGTTACTTCCCCCAGTAGCAGTAACCCTATACTGTAGGGATCAGTGGGAAAAGACAAGAAAAATAACATGTTAGGCCTACTTTCCATAGGCTTTTTTTGTTATAGAAACATATGTGAAGTTTCCATTGTATCCATGATATCCATGATATCACTTCTGGATCCCTCTGATTACTTCTGATTTGACATGAGCGCACCAATACTCAAGGGGACAACGCGGAAGCCAATACACTAATCTATGTGAAAAGTAGACTCTCAGAGAAATCAGAGAAAGAAATGGAACAATCCTAACTAGTCTGTGCTGCAACAGCTTTGTAACTAGCTGACTGATGGCTGCACAGCAAGTACATTGGTAAACTTTTCTTCTGACATGTCTTGAGTGCTCAGACATGCTCTAGAGTCTAGAGTGATAATAATAATAATAATAATAATAATAATAATAATATATTTTGATGACTGGTCCTTTCTTGGCTCTTTTAGCTTCTGCCTAGCATTAAATCCTGTTTTTAAAACATCCCTAAAAGTTTGTTTAAAAAAATAAATGAGTGTGATCATTTTAATTTGCGGTTGTGATTTTTGATTTACTGTTATGATTTTCAATTTGCTGTTGTGATTTTTAATTTGTTGTTGGGCACCAGGGTTGGTTCAGGACTATCGTAGGGTTGTAACCCAACCTACAAACGTAATCATTATGAATTATCCCAGACAGTGGGTGTATTTGTTAACAAACTTTGTTCCATTGCATGGCTCTGTTTTCACACAGTGCATACACACTTGGGTTCTCCCACTGTGTGGCCCCGACGTCCTCAAAAGATGACGTACAGACACATCATCAAACATTAATAGTCGACATTAAGGCATGTCCAACTCCACAATAACAATGATTGTGTGTTCAAGTGCTTTGTGGCTATAGTAGCCTGCAAGAGCCCCCTTTTTAGTATATCAATATCTCAGATATGTGCCACCCACACTGCTCTACACAACTATCTACTTAGTGGATGGAAATATGCAACACACACGCACACATGCTTATATATTTTTAATTATTTTATTTTTTAAATTACTACCAAGACATGGAACTCACCAATTCAGTGTCCACACACTTCACCCCACTTCACACTGCAAAGACAGGTTATCTGTGAAGATTAGACAGCCTTCAAGTAGAGCCATCTTTCCACTGTCCTACAACAGTAATCTGCTGCCTAATTGGTTAATGAAAGAGGATGGACTGTGACAGGAATAGAGAGGATGGACTAGCAGAGTGTCACGAAGCAAGAGCCATGACAGCTCTCAGTATATGGATGCCCAGATTGTGCCTCTACACATACTGACATTCGTCATACTGTGATGTGTTTTTATTTTCATTGATTATAGTATTGTGTTTTTCTGGTTGTGCTTGAGAGACACCTTTGATCAGAACCAAATTCCCTGTATATGTCCGCATATACTTGGCCAATAAACACGATTCTGATTCTGATTCAGATTTAAAGATGATGGTCCCATTTCATTAGGTCTAGCCTTCACTTTCTTGGATACTAACAAACAGATTAAAAATCCTCAAAACAACTAAAGCCTAACTGCCCTTTACTCATCAATTTGTGTCTGACTTAATCATCTGTTAGACTTGTACTCTCCACTATATGTCAGGCAATAGAACATTTTTCAGTCATAAATTGACATTGTGTTTGACTGTGTGCAAAAAAGCTTTTACTACTAGGTTTGTATGGTTTGGTAACAGGCATTCAACGATCACATTTTCCTTTTCGTAGAGCAGGTCCTGTCCATGCTGTCTACCTTGCGCGCAAATGTGCTTACAAGACATGACCATGTTTTCCTTATCTACACTGTCCTATGTGCCTGTGAGGTGTTTCTCTCAATGTCTCAAGTTTCCAGTAGATCTGTTTAGGCCACAGGTAACCATGTCTGTTTTACAAGGGATGGTTCCATCTGATAATGGAAACGTAGACTATCTTGTCTTTAATGTCAGACTGCTAAGAATGAGAGGACAAAATACCATCTCAATTTGCCTCTCCCCACTATTGACCCAAAGAGAAAGTGTGCCTTCATGACAGGGATAAAATTGATGAAAAGCACCATTACACGAGGTCACATAAGCAAGTTAATCAGTCAAAGAAAGGACAGAATGGTGACATTCTCACCTTCTTGGTCTTGGGTGTAACTGAACACTTGTCTCGGGTCCGCGGCCTGTTTTTTTAAGGGGGTGTTCAGTAACTTGAGTACGACACTTGAGCCGGTCCTAGCCCAGTTTGATGTCACAGTGGCATGCAAGGCCTCAGGTCTCTCTTTCTCTCTTCCATTCCGCTTGCTCAGACTTCGGAATACCGTCTCACCATTATAGGCCATTTGTAGAGATGCCTTCCTAGAATTGTGAAAGAAACGCATCACATGGAACCCAAAACACTCACCCAGTGAGTGGGAATGTCATTTTCCATCATGTTCTCCTCTTGAAATTCGTCTATATCTCTGACACTACCTCAATGAAGGCATGTCTGGAGTCTCTGTATGGGGTGGACATTGGCGTGGGAAACGCAGGTTTCCAGCACAACTTCCACATGGGGCCTGGATAACACCAATTGGAGGTAATTTTGTGATATTTAATTTAATACAAGACATTAAAAAATATGTAAATTAATTGGATCTAGCTACTGCATGAATTGTATGGGGCTGTAGTCTATATCTATATAGTCTCCAAATCCGAAGAATGTGTGTTATAGAGTGAAACTAAAGTTGGCTTTTAGATTACTTACAAATTAATAGAATTTTGTTATTTCTGCACAACAATAAAGTAAGGAATATTTTTTTAAATTAGATAATTAACTTTAAATATTTAGTGAATATGCTGATGGTGATAATTTCACAAATATTTTTAAAGAAAATTATTTACATTAATTTCCATTGTTTGTGAATGTAGATGGTAAAACAACCAACACTCAGACTTTCTTAGTGCATTTTAAGGATGGTATTTGAAATCCATTGGTAAAATAATTAGCCCACCTGCCTGCAGCTAGGCTTGTTTGTTCATACGTATGGGTGAATACCATCTGGTTAATCTATAGGCTATGCTATAACTTATAACTATAACTACAATATAAAAAATGACGTGCTTGATAAAAAGGTTGGATTAGTCACCGGAAATGACCGTTGGTGTAATCACTGAAATTAGGCCTATTGGTACATCAGAAAGACAAATTTGTACCTTTATAGCCTACAGTTGCAGTATTGGGCCTATGTAAAGAAAACCATGGGGAATGAATGCAAAGTTTATTCTAAATCTTTTGCCAGTCTGGAAAATCGAAGGAATAGGCCTAGCTATTCTGTGTATGTTCATAGTCTCAAAAAAGCTCTCTCTCAAAACATGACTTATTAATCATTAGTCTCCTGAAGTTTTTTTTAAACACCTACAACTAACCCGAGCCTCATGACTCATTTAAAGCGTCTGACTGGCGCTCCAAATCTTGCCTTTGAATCCCATTGGCAGCAATCCCAAATCTCGTCTTATGTTTACGGCAGGCAGAGTCTTGTCTTCTGATTGGTGGAAATACACATATCCTTAGCAACGTGTCTTTATGTGGTGAATAGGCACGTGGTTACTAAGCAATGGCCCTTTAATGCTCTCTTAAAGTTTGTTACACTGTTACAAGCATAGGCGTATTGAGCGCACTTGTTTTGCGACTTTGAATTTAAAGAATAAATAGGCCTTCTGGGAACTATGTAGTTCACGATTTAAAACAGCAGGACAAAGCTCTCGAAACTGCGAAAGACTGGACGAGGGAAACAATTTTTGTCCCTCCAACCTTCCCTGAGACATGGAACCTTGTTATGGAACATTCGGAAATTCTAGTTTTTGGTTCATTAGTAAATGTGGCCCGCCGTTCTTTCCTCACGAAGTGTCTTGTCACTGAAGGGAATCGTGTCACTTTTAATTTGTTGTTCAAGAGCTCGAAAGGATCTAAATACATTGAATGAAATGGCGGATGACAATGATCCACTCGGAGCCACAGAATTTATTAAAGGTAATAGCAGAGTTAGTGTTTCTGACCATACAGTTGTGAGTTTCTAGATTTCTAGGCAATAGGCTAAAGTTTTAATCCAATCGGAAATGCATTCATCAAAGTAATTATTCGCAATATTGAGTTGATATGGCTACATTTTGAATTCTGTAGAATGCAATTTAGTGTGGACTGAGTTATGTTTAAAATTTTTGATTATTATTTTGTGTTAAATGCAGTGGGAAAGAAGGCATATATGATTGTTGCTAATAATGTATTAAATTTACTTTTACAGACAGGCTTTACTTTGCCACTCTCAGAAGCAAACCAAAAAGTACGCCAAACGCTCATTATTTTACCACCGATGAAGAATATGTTTATGAGAAGTAAGTGTTGTCTGTTGCTATGTGTTGCTGTGTGTTTAACGCAATCATGTATATTTAGGCCTACGCTATATTGATGAAGCTGACCAAAGGCAGTGATATTCTGCTAGGCTATTATTAATTGAAAGATTTACATCACATGTTCTCTAGACATTTGCCTAGACCTACCAATTCGTTTGGAAATTCATTTGTTCATGTTTTTTTGCAGCTTTTATGCAGATTTTGGTCCTCTGAATCTTGCGATGTTATACAGGTTCTGCTGTAAATTGAACAAAAAGCTAAAGGTAAGGAAAATAGTTTGTTGTTTACCAACCTAGAATGCTAGTCCATAACACAGTAATACATTAACAAAACTGGTAATGTCCATGATGGATCCTCAGTGCTTGGGTAGCCCTTGTTTTAAACAGAGCACTTCATAGTTGTCTCTTTTGCACTTGGACAAATGCATAAATGTAGGCTAATGTAATAGTGAACACAAATGTGTAAATGCATCACATGGCATATCTGTGAATGAAAACATATCATGATCTATGGTTGTGTTTGTCCTGTTGGAGAGAGAGCTGGGAAATGGAAAACTGGCAGATTGGCATAGCCCAGATTTTAGCTTTTTCACATTGATGCCATTTGAAATAATCTGGTTAGCATTTAGGCTATGCATACTGTCACAAAACTCTATAGCCAGTGTTGCTATGAGATTGTCAGTTCACACCCAGGATTTTGCCTTGGAGGATGTAATGAATAGGTTGCTTGAGCATACAAGATAGTATGAACTGAGCAGTCATGGAAACCAAATGTTATTACAGAGACAGTATTAGTGGATAACACATTATTCAAAATGATTAGACAACCACACTATTTCTGCTATGTTATCTTCTCTCGTAATGCATTTGTAATTAGGCTATACACATAGCTTGTGTCCTTTAGAATATTTGTGTTAACAAAGTAGAAAAATAATCCATATCCAATCTCAGGGTTCATGGATTATATTGCGTTACATGATAGGCACATTGTTGCCTAGTTGTCTAACAATACAGTCTGGTGGCAAATTGATATTATGGCTGACAAGAATATCCAGTATAGGGCCATGTATTTTCATTGCTATATTAATATTTTACTGTGTCTGAAGTGTTGACTTGGTTATCTGATTCTGCTTTGAATCGTAATTGATTTAGCATAATAATTTTGTTAACAGTAATAAAGTTATATAGAATCTATTGAAATGGATAATCATTTATTCCTTTTTTTTCAGTCCTTCACTCTGTCTAGGAAAAGGGTGATTTACTACACTAGCTATGACCAGCGCAAACGAGCCAATGCTGCTTTCTTAATTGGTGCCTATGCTGTGAGTAATGTCAAACTTTGTCATTGCCATGGCCACACACACACACACACACACACACACACTCACGTAAATACACACACACACACACACACACACACACACACACACACACACACATTCACAGCATTCTGGAGTGTTCTGGTGGGCTGTGATAATGGTGGCCTCGTTCTGTCCTCTTTCAGGTAATCTACTTAAAAAGAACTCCTGAGGAGGCCTACCGGGCTCTTATCTCTGGAACTAATGTGTCATACCTCCCCTTCAGGTATGCCTCACCACACAAAGTAGCCTTCATCTAGCCTATTAGAGAAATGTGTTAAACTGTTTTAACTTTAACTGATTAAATAAAAATCATACACTTTAATCTGATGTAACAAAAAGTGACGCTTTCAGATTAAATGGTAGAAAATGCAATATCTTATTTCCGTCGAAAATGCATGAGCAGTAGGTAGTATAAAGAAGAATCAATTCAAAATGGCCACCAAAATAGACGCCCAGATATGCCCAAATGCATTTACTTTCACTGTAGCTATTTATTTACACTCTGAAAGCCATTTTATACCTTGCCTTGGTTTTACACAAGGAAGTGTAAAACATTGTAAGATATTAGTTAAAAACTCAGGAGCAAACCATTCAAGCCAAGTTTGAATACCAGTGAAGGCTTATCTGTGCTTGGCATTACAGAGCAGATTGGCACACCGTTAGTCACAGACATCGCAAATCCTTTCTCAGCCATCCTTATAGAGCTGGCTGCCCTAGCCATAGCAGAGGCATGACCTGTCTGTTTCATTCAGACAAAAATAGATACAGATCTCAGACACGTGCATGCACGCACACACACACACACACACACACACACACACATGTATAGAAGCATACCAGTGCACTAAAAGTGTGCACATTTCCCCTAATGTCCTTCCCTGCATGTATTGAAAAGAACTGGCGCATCAAAAACAAATCCTATATTACACTTAAAGAACTGCACTCACTATGACTTTTTTTTTTTAACGCAAATTGATTGGACCCTGTCCACAAATGTACATGATGATCCTTTATATACATTCCACATATTCCTCTGTTAATAAATAACAGACATGATTGCAACATTGTGCACTTAATTCTGCAGCTATTAAAAAAACAGTGCATAAGGATGCTGTCTCTCTTCCATTCTCTCTCTTTAGCTTCCTCTCAATGCTTTAACAGAGTTGAGACACACCCTAACACTTGTGTCTGTTTTTTTGTTTTGTTTTGTCTGTTAGAGATGCTGCATTTGGAAACTGCACATATAACTTGTCTATTCTTGACTGTTTACAAGGGATTCGAAAGGTAAGGACAAAGGTGTCGCACTGAAACGACAATGCGTGTGTGTTGCTCTGGCATAAAAGGCTCTACGCCACACCCACCACTCGTGTGTTGGCCTCAGGTTAATCTTTAAGGCCAATTAAATGCCAGCCAGGAACACAGTAATGACACGATTCAGGAGGGGGAAGTTGCGTAAGGTTTGTTTTGTGTTAGTCTTTTAACTGTCCGGTTCATACCAAATGGGTGTGTGGGTGTGTGGTTGGGGGGTTGGGGGGGGGGTAGTGTCTAAGTGTTTGCATACATAGGTGTGAAAAGCTCATGTTCTTTACAGGCACTGCAGCACGGGTTCTTCAACTTCGAGACATTTGATGTTGAGGAGTACGAACACTACGAGGTAATTGTTCTTGGGAGCACAGTACTCTCTTTCGTAGTTTGTCCCCTTATGTCTTCATGTCTTCATTGTCTTCACCTTTAGCGTGTGGAGAATGGCGACTTCAACTGGATTGTGCCAGGCAAGCTTCTGGCCTTTAGTGGCCCACACCCAAAGAGTAAAATAGAGAACGGTGAGTTAATTAAAACAAGAATGAATCTGTATCTAGTCACCACACTGTAATATTTATAATGCCCTCACTGTAATTTGCATTGCTGCTTAAGTTTCTTGGTTACATGCTTCAGTAATCTTGTAATGTTGTAATGTTGTCCAACTGAAGCTAATAGACAAAAAAACTGATAATATTGTGCTTAAATAAATATCCATCCGCAGTGGAGTGCAATCACAAATCTAAGGTGTAAATACATTTGTAGGCCGAAGGATATTGTCCTCAACTGAAAAATACTGACCTCATTGACACCCATCACTAAATATGCTTATTGCATGGCAAGCTACTGTTGGACATGTTGTATATATGTATCAGATATTGTTTGATGGTAATATGCTGTGTGTAATTAAGAGTTAGTTGTAAATTCAGGCTGTAGCATACTGATCTCCCACTGCTTTGCTAGTTGGACTGTGGTAGGTTAGGCTCATTGAGTTTAGCTTGAGGTTTGAAGAACATCACTGCAGTTGGCCAAAAGGATGTCTAATTACAATAGCTTGTTAAATTAAGTAATTAAAATAATGCTGTTCTAATGTTCTGTTTGTGCGTGGCTGCCCTGATGTATTTATCAAAGTAAAGCATCAAGACAAGTCTGTGTCCCACTGACACCAAGGTTTTCTTTCTCAGGTTACCCTCTCCATGCTCCAGAGGCCTACTTCCCTTACTTCAGACAGCACAATGTGACTGATGTGGTGCGGCTCAACAGAAAGATCTACGAGGGGCGACGCTTCACTGATGCTGGCTTCCAACATCACGACCTGTTTTTTGTGGACGGCTCCACACCTAGCGACCTCATCCTGCGACGCTTCCTGCACATTTGTGAGAGTTCAGACGGTGCCCTGGCGGTACATTGCAAGGGTGAGGGACAAACTGTGCAGTCCATCCCATTTTTTTTCAAGCTCTTGATGCGATCACCTATTAATTGAGTACTATTCATTCAGAATTGAGGAGGGGGGCTGTGTGTTAGGCTTAGTGTGACATATCTATTTCTATTCACAGTATGAACTGACGAAAAAGGTTTCCTAACGTGTGCTGTCCAAATAAATAATAGATAGATAATTAGCTAGATTAACTTCATTTAGCATGAGAACAGTACTAGGTGCCATGGGTGCTATGTGAGCTATGCCATGGGTGCTAGGTGCCATGGGAGCTATGTGATTGCAGTTTTGCTTAAAACATTCAAAACATGAAATCCCGTTGTTGATGGAAAGGAGTTCTGTTGTCTGAAATATTTACATGCACATGCAGAATGTGAAGTAAATTACAGAAGCTTCTAGTATGCTTTTCATGCAACACCATTGCAATACCAACACCAATTAGTCTTTTACTAAATTGATCAGAAGAAGACAGATGAACTTATTAAGCAGTCAGGTCAAAGCTAATTACCAAAGCTGTGTTTGTCAAACTTTGGAAGGGAGAGAATTCTCACACCCCACCTGCCCCTGAACGTTAAAAGAAATGGCAGCAATATAGGTCCAATTTTATATTATTTAATGGTGTGGTTTATGTAAGTCTTGATTCATGATTAATTTCTCCTTCATAATGAAGCATTTAAAGTCGATCTATGAGATTCTGCTGGATTTTAGCGCAATTTCATTTTTGTTTGAAATCGTAGGAATCTCACCTTGATTGCCTTGCCTTTTGCCCCTACATACATTGTGAAAAATCCCGATCTCGACCACACAGGAGCTGTAATCCTCGAACAAACACTCAAACAAACACACCAAAACACAACAAATCACAGCTAACCAATTGGCAACAAGATGGTTGGGGATGTGTGATATAGTATCTGTGTGAGAAAAACTCCTCATTTAATCTAACCGAGAAGAAATTCTAGTAAATTCTCTGATATATTGGTTTCTTTACTTTGCCAGCACTTAACAACAGTGCCTTATACCATAAAGAGTCTGTAATTTATCCTTAACATTGGGTGTAGCAACAGTATTTCTGGAGGGGGGCTTTAGATTTCCTAATCTTTACCTGCCAGATGATAATGGCCATAGTATGGGGAGAGCCAGAGATTGCCAGAGATGCCAGAGATTAGGCGGAGACCCAGTAGTCAGGGAACAGATACACATGTCCTTATATGTAACAGGAAATGTTTTCTAGTATTCTATGGGCTAGACATTTCCAGGGGCGCATGAAAAGGAGACGTTAGGCTTACATCTTGGGGGTTAACCTAATAAAATAATTTCTAGAACACAATAGAAAATGAATACATAAAAATGAATTTGTTATTACACTACTTGTGCCTTGGAATGGGAACCAACTACAGTAGCCCCAATATAGAGTACAAGCACAAGACCTCCTGATTTTGACCAGGGTATGTTATGTTTGTTTATTGTGTCCGTAGATCATTTTAAAGGCTATAAGTTTATCTCCTCCCTGTCCCTTGTTCCTTCTTTTCATGTGCAGCGGGCCTTGGACGTACAGGCACTCTGATTGCATGCTATCTGATGAAACACTACCGCTTCACAGCAGCAGAGGCCATTTCTTGGATACGGATCTGCAGGCCAGGCTCGGTCATTGGGCCACAGCAGAACTTTCTGGAAGAGTGAGTAGACCACCACTGACAAGAGAGTTGGTGTGTAGTATAGTGGCAAGTGTATTTTATCCCCATTTAATATATAATTTTGCTACTTGCTATGTCAGGCTTTAAGTAGCTTGAAAAATTAATGTAAACAAATGTAAATGTAAACAAACACAGAACCTATTGTTTGAAAGTTCAAAGTTTCCACCCACTGCACCAAGTGCTAAAGTGTTGGATGTCTAATTTTTACTGTTTCGTACTAAATTTTCTGTTTCCTGTTCCTGCCTCTATTATCCCTCTTAACTGTAATTATATAGTCCATCCCATGTTTCTTTTTCGATGCTGTCGAAATGTATATGAATGCTGATATTTTGCAACACCAGGATACTGACTCGTCTCTCTCTTTCTCTTAACCTCACACTTTCTCGCTCTCCCTCCATCCCGGTATGTAGCAAGCAGCACAGTCTGTGGGTGCAAGGGGACATGTATCGCACCAAGCAGCGGCAGCAGCAGCTTCGACAGAACCGGCAGCAGGAGCGGGACATGACCCGGCTCATCTCCAGCATGGACGACGTGTCCATCAACACCAGTGTCTTCAAGTCCCAAAGCATGGACGAGGTGAGGCTCCGCCAAAGATCGTTTAGCTTCCTCAACCGTCTCTGGCTCCGCCGTTGGCCACAGGAGAAAGGCCAGCACAGTAACCTGCTGCATTCAGTTGTATGAAAAGCAATGCTGTACAGGTGTAGGCATTTGGCTAACGTCTGCAGCGACTGTCTTCGGCATAGGCATGGCCAAGTGTAAACGACAAGTGTGATAGACAAATTTGCAAATGTTTTGCGCTGGTTGAAATATTATGTCATTGTGTCAATGGATTTGTGGCCGTAACTAGACTTTGACAGCCTATCTAACGCTTAATCTTGTCATGTCATATGCCTATTGTGCTGTGTGTACACTGAACCTGTACTGTTCACATTCTGCATTTGACTGACACAATGAAGTTGGGGTGAGTGAATTGAACTGATTATTCTTTCTAATGGTCAATGGCAGAATGACTTCAGGCTGGATGGTGTGACTCAGGGAGATAAACTCAGGGCCTTAAAGGCTCGGCGCAATTCCAGATCTGCCACAACAGGAGCTCTGAGGTATGTGGGATCTGTGTGTCTGTTGAAACTCCATATACGGTCCTTTTGCTACTGCTACTGTTAGTGTGGATTGAAACTGCTTTTTGTTTTGCACTCTGTTGGACCAAACCACTTGTTTGTGTGAATGTTCTAGTGGGATAAGTCCAACACAGAGCTCGATTGCTCCCCCCAAGACTTCAAAGGCCCCCATCTCTGCTTTCACCTCCTCCACTCCTCCAAGACGGCTCACTCGCAGTCCGTCATCCTCAGCTGGGAACCTTAAAAAGTACGTGCCTCTGTACGTGTGTGTGTGTGTGTGTGTGTGTGTGTGTATGAGTGCATGCAAGTTCCATGGCCCCATCTCTGATCTCACCACCCCATACCTCCTGTGTCTTCTGGCCTTACCCATTGCAGCTTAAACCCCAGATTAGCCCGATCACTTGGCAACCTCTACGGGGTTGACAACATGGCTGAGAGTGCAGATGATGACCCACCAACACCCTCCTCCTCCCCTTCCTGCACTCCCCTAGCTGCGTCGCAAACCCCCCTTGCTCCGTCCTTGGGGTTGGGGTTCGGCTACTCTCCCAGTGACCCTCGTCTCCCGCCCACCCCAAGCTACCACCAGGAGGCCAGCAATAAGCCCAGTGACCGCCCTGTGAGGCCCAGGGGACTGGCCTTTTCCAATGGCCCCAGAGGTCCAGCCGGGCCTCGCAGAGTGCCAGTCCGAACTGGGCTCACAGGCCGGTACCTGAGCCGCTCCATCCCTGTAAGTTTACAGATGTGTCTGTCTGCCATCACTGTTCGTGTATCCCTCCATTCCTCCATGTCTGTCCTGCACTGCTTCCTAGCCTTCATCCTGCTCTGAACTGGGATGTATGTTTTGATTGTTTGTCTAAAAATTTGCGTTATCATAGTAAAGTAAATTGCACAGTCCACATAATATAGTGCATGTCTTTCTGTATCTCAACTACCCCTTCAGAAAATTGATTTTGAATGGTTTGATGTTTATGCTTTGATTCTCCTTCCTTTCAGTCCCTTCAGTCTGAATATGTTCACTACTAAAGCAGTTGTGTTGCGCTGACAAACACTACGTGAGACCCGAGGACAAGTTTTGCACCGTGAAGATGGAAGATCACTTCATACTGAATCAACAGAGAGCAAATTTTTGTCTTTTTTAACTCCTGACAAGATACAGTATCTGTGGCACACAAAACTCTTTTTTATGTTACCTCAGTGAAATGCACAAAATTGGACTTTACTATAGCTAGATCACCAAACATATATCTTGTTATTACTTAGTATTGTGTTCATTATGTGACAATTTTATGTGCAATTTAAAGTAAATGTTGTGGTGATTCCATCTAATTTCAGTGCCTTTATTAGAGGATAGAGGGTGGATTAAATGACACTCCAGACTGGAGAATCCAACAGATACTTACATTGCCACATGGAGAATTGTAGTGAACCGGATAGGAGATATGATCCAAGGAACTAAGAAAACAGAAAATGATGAAGCAGACAAAATTCCATCAAGGAAATGTGGATTTCATTTAGCTGAATAATGACATACAATTAGCCATTAAATGCGAGCTCATCAACAGCGTTAAATTGTAGCCCCAACAAGGAACTCCCTTGGCACGCCTATAATTGTCTATTTTTGGGCAATATTAGTTCTACTGGCAGGTGGGTGGGATGAAATTTGTCTCCTTTTTTACGTGCAGGTGGCACACAAGAATGCATAACTTAAGAGTATTTATGTTATTTTCTATTTATTATTTTAACATACTGTAGACCTACTATTATTTTATTTTTATGTTACTGACAGTAAAAGCGCTGTCGAAATTATAGACAAATGCCCTGAACAGCCGTCATTTACCTGGCATACAACTGACTATTTCCTTATCCTTATATAAACAGAAGTGCAAAATCCAACAGCTAAATTTGAAGACGGGCAGTTAGAGAAAATATTAGAGAAAAGATAGTGGTGCCAGACAGATCATCATGAAAAAGAAAATCATGCAGTAAAACAACTCTGTTGCCCGTTGTTAAATCTACTGTGCATAAAAATGGGGGTGGGGTAGAAAGATGCAAGATAAAGAAAATATAGTATGTGCAGTATTAGGGGAGGGATGGTGTATGTGGGGAAGGGGTGTAATTAAGGCCTGCATAGAGCTACATAAAGGTCATCAATGGTGTGGAGAAAGGCAAAAGCTATAGAAACTGAGCAATTTCAATTAAACTTTGAAACATCCATATGACCTACAATTGGGTGATGGGATGGGATTGGGTCTTTCTGCTTTCCAGACCTGACTGATTTTTCAATGCCAATGAAGCTCAAGCTTTCCCCCAGGATTGCATGACTGATTTACTGAGTTTTTTGTGGGGTCTTAACGAATACAAATATATTTTGGGATACAGTACCAGCACATATCCTTGAGCCTAAGAGTGCATGTCAATTTTAGTTGTGGGAAATCCCAGAATGGATTTATTATCAAATGTATTTCCACTTTAGATTTCCAGTTCAGATTTCCGTTCAATGCTGAAATCATTGTTTGTCCTCGGGACTGTAGGGATTACAAATTAGGCAGCTTCCTGGTGAAAAATTCCATGGTTCCATGCCAATAATAGGCAAATGAAAGTAGAAGGGTTACAATGGGGCCTAAGAGAACACTGTAGTTTACTCCCAATAAACCACCAACATCATACACATTATTTGGCAAAGGAGGCTGTACCTAATGAAATTACTAATCCAATAATTTATTCACTGTTCCTGTATTCAAACAGTTTGTTCCAAAGCGTGCATTGCTTGTGACCGAGTATCCTGGAGACAATCACCAGACAATTGCCGCCATCAGGGAACCAGAGTTGGCTACATGATACATACATATATTGTGCTAAAACAGTGCAGGAAAGGTTGCCATTTGGTTAGCCTGTCAAAATTTTACTTTTTAAACATTTTAGAATATTCTTCCTTCCTTTCGTAAATATCATCATTCAGTAAGGCTCTGTGTGTAGTGTTCATCCAACTCACTTTCCTCAGAAATGCTATAATCTTTCTGCATGCCTAATAACAGATTTTTTTAAAAACACACACCCTGCCAAAACAATCACTGCAATGCCAAAACATTCTTTAAAGATAATAAGCGACTCAGACGAGCCAAGCACACACACGCACATGCAGGAATTAGTGGGACACAGTAGGTTGTGGGACATATCCATTGGAAGTTATGTCTCGTTCATCTGCCAAATTTATTGTGTAGTAAGGCTGTGTGACGCCTCAAAATAACTAAACAAAAGCCTTAAAATAACAAAATAATTGTTTTGTGCTGTGCAATTGTGTTGTGCCAGTTAGTGACACTCTGTGTCAGTGACAAGCCATCAGGTCAATGTAGAATGTACCGCATGCAAAACTGCAACCACTTTTAAATCTCTCATTATTTTTTAGAGTAAATGTAACATTCTGTCTTTAAGACAAACGTCTTTCAGACAAAACTGTGTGGATGCCTTAAGGGCTCTGTAAAAATCCCCTGGCTCACTTCATTCAACCTTTTGGTTAGCATTAACCAAATTCAATTCTTCAGAGCCATCTAATGGCTGTAACATGCCATTACTAATCGTTAGAAAAACAATTGCTCTTTGAATAAGGAATGGTTACACAGTAAACAGCAGCATTGACTATTTGTTTAAGAAAACTACTTATATTAATTGATTGTCTTAATTCTCAGTCTTTTAAGGCACAAAAGTAACCCTGTTTTATTTAAGTCCGATATTTACATTTCTGAGCGGATTGTCTATGCCTGTCTTGCTGTACTTCATAACCACTCTGCACATCACACCATTCTTAAGTGACTTTATAAAACCCCTGAATACATCCTTAAATCCACAACCTTGTACAAATTTACCTACATAAACCATCAAAACCCATTACCAAGCATTCAAGCAACTTGGAAAAAAAAAAAAAACGGTTTGATGTGGCGACCCAACACAAAACAACCCGACCCGAAAAGCTGTGCCATTTAATTGTTCCTTGGAGGTCCCTCATATCTTGCTCTTGAGGTTAGCATAGCTTGGGAAACCAAACTGTGTGATCATGATGTTGGAATAATGCAGCGGCATGCCACCATAGATCTCTGCCAGACGGTTCAGGCAGTGGGAACGTTGGAGCATGTGTTCGGGACGGTGCCACATTCCAACATACCCACTGCTTGCGTCCCTCTCCAGGTTCCTAATATCCACAGGCTTCACAAAAACTCCCGAGGGCCTGGCTTTAGACCCACCCTCACGCGCCAAAGACAGCGCTACAGCAAAATTCATGGCAATATCATCACAGTTCTGAGTTTTGTCCACTAGGGCATGCACCTGGCTGGTCTGGTCTTGGAAGACCTGCAGATAACGCCGGTGGAAGAAGGCAGCACCAATCAGAATCATGGAGTATCTGCAAAAAGAAAACAACTTCATCATTATATAAAATAAGTAATGTCTACCAGTTGCCATCAACTCATACAACTGACTTCAAACTTATTGGTGAATTACTGAGGGCTCACATTGAGTAAAATTCGAAACAGATCATCATAGGGCATGTTTTTTTTTGCAGATTTTGCTTCAAAAAACTTTCAAAAATATATCTGGTGGTTTTCAACATTCAATATGATAACCAACGTCAATAGGCATGCAGCATTCAGGCTCTGTGTGTATATTTTTATGGCCACTGCACAGGGGAAAAGAACAGCTAAGGCAGCAAGATGAAAATTACATAGGATAGAGATGACATATAAGAGTTGCCTATTAGCAACTGATAGGGTACTTAATGAACAGCTTTACCTATCGCCTCCACCAGTTTCAGTGTCCTGAAGCTCAAAGCTGCCATAGCTGTGAACACCAGAGGCTGTGGTCACGTGTTTGCGTGGTACAAAACCAACAATTTGGTCAGCAAATTGCTGAAACATGAAACACTTAAAATTAGGATCAGAATAGTAAAATGTATGTCTGCATTCAAATGAATAGGGCATAGCATCAAAACAGCTGACATTTTTCACTTTTTTTTTTACCTTCCAGACAGAGAAAGCAAAGATAATGTCGGGAACACTGACCAATGTGTCATCATCCACCATTAGTACAGCTGCCAAGGACAAGCAAAGAGAAAAGGCTGTGAATAATGAATAGGATTGGGTGGAACTGTAAATTCCAGTTAGCCTACTCTCCAACCTAACTTAATCAGGTTCCAACGGTTAAAGAGGAAAAAAACACAAGGTTCATGGAATTTGTTGCAAAAGTAGGTCTATAGATCCAAACCCCAAGCATACAAATTAAGTAAGTAATTCAGGTAGTACAGGACTATAAAACAAAAGGTGTCCATATCGAAATGTTGCCAAGCTCATAAAAATATTTTAAGCTTTGGCTAGCATACAGTAGCCTATGCAAATGCCTAGTAGTGTTTGCAACTGCCTCTGGACCTATAAAAATCTGTGACTTTTCACACTGTATGTTACAGGTCTCAACAAAAGTGATACCATCTGTATCTATCTCCACAAAAGGTTGCAAGCGGTTTCGCATAAGATTGAGGCTTTGCTCCTTGAAGACGACAGGGACAGGATGTGGCCCAAGGGAGTCCCACAGTTGTCGTGGCGGCGGCATTTCGATGTTGTTCCATACGATGACAATCTGTCTTAGATGAGGCATTGCCTGGTAATGGTTAAGGAGTTTAAGAAGAATGTCTGTTCGATTGAATGTCTGTATCACTAAAGTAAAAGTATCTTTTATTAGAGTAGGGTTATTTGCTTTTCGCTTGAGAACACCTATTGCTTCGCCATCATTTGTATCCACAGCCTGGGGAAGCATTGAAGTTAGAGATGCCCCAATCAAGATGAACAAAAGTGCAAATAGTAGCAGCTGTGCCTTTCGAAGTATCGTCAGTCTACAGCCCCTAAGAGAAATCATGGAGACATGGCATTAATGAAAGGCTGCTGAAGGATGTTTCTTTTAGAAGTTTCCAAAAAACTTTCAGACACCAAAACAACGTAGGCCTACAAAAACAAACCCCCAAGCATAAGGTCAGGATATCTGGCAACAAACGAAGAAAATAAGAAACAGTACCTCATTTTGTTACATTATTAGAAGCTTCACTTCCTCTCCACAATTCTGTCTGCGCCTTTGCGCAGCCGTAGTAGGCGCACTGAAATCCATATCATATGCAGGCTACTTATAGGATATATTATATATATATTTGTTTTTTGTTTTTTATTACAGTTTCTGTATTAAGATGGTCAACACAACCATGGTCTATGGGTTAACTTTCAGGCTCTATTAGCTGCTAAATGGCTGAAGTTTATTGGCTATAATTCACGTACGCCTTGGTAACCTAATTTAAATTCAGTCAATAAAACTTGAAGTTTGTAAGTTTTTAGCATGTGTGTATGAAACGGTATAGCAAATGCTACGATGTGAAATGGCGTGCACAAAACAATGTGAGTCATAGGCTACTTCCAGAAAGAGGCCGTTATCAACTAGGCCTATCCTATTTATGCCGATCATCAGGATGTCTGTAATTTGCTAGAAACCGATCGTACGGCACCAGAAAATAAATATTTGCCCCAATCTGAAATACGTACTGCTGAAAAACGTCGTCAAATAGTAGCCTATGGACAAGCCATGGCTTTTTTTTTACGACAGCCTCTGCAGAAATTTTTTGCACAGTGGTTTTAACAAGTTTGCCACTCACACTGAATCTTTTACAACACTTCCTAAGTTGTCACCCATTTTAAAATTAATGGCATCTACCAAGAGCGTCTCGTGTTGTCCCACAGTTACACTCTCCAATGGATTGAAAATACCGATCCTCGGTCTAGGTGAGTGGACTAACGTGGGCGTTTGGTTGTGTGGAAGATTTTACATCTTTGCTAATTACTTTTCCTTTGGTTTCTTTATCGGTAGTTAAGTCAGGCTTGTAACGTTACTACATACGGTGTCACTGCCTTATTAAGGTAACTTCGAGAGTTGCCTTCCTGTTAACTTGTTGTAGGCCTATAAGAAATGTGGATACATTTTAACTAAGTATGCCGGTTTAAGATGCATTGGTATACCTCGATTAATTGGTATATGAAAGTATACCACCGGGAAGGAGTTGATCAGTGAGGAATGTCGAAATTCTTCCGCCCTCCCGAAAGATGTTCTCAATAATAAAACAACCCCCAACATGGGAATATCTATATGAGTCAAGTGATTCAGTCTTGGGATAGCAGGAGATATATGACTATGCCAGACACGTTGTGGTTTTATGCACTGCTAATCGACTGATGAATGACTGATTAAATAAATGTATTCTTCTGCAATAATCTAATTATAGGCCTACGTTCAGGGAGTGCTTCTGTTGGGGGAAGGGTGCCGATTTGTTTCCCAGCTGCACCAAGGGGTTATTTATTAGTCTGTGATTTCACGTGGTTTTAAACACATAACACTTTTCAAAACATAAAAATATGTCTCCTAAGAACTTGATAGCTCTTCATTCAGTCACTGAAAAATAGTCTTTCTATAACAGGCTTCATAGGCTGATAAGATAGATAGATAGATACTTTATTGATCCCCAAGGGGAAATTCAAGGTCCCAGCAGCTTAAAAAAAAAAAAAAGCACACACAACATATAGGCTACTACAGCGTACACAGGATGATAAGAAGCAGATCAACAAAACAACATGACTAGATCAACATTACTAAAAATAAGAATAGAATGCAAATACTATGGGTAGAGATGCGCATGAGTGTACTGTTGTACAGTATGGGGTGTGTGTCAAGGTAGTAGTGCAAATGAGTCCAGTAGTGCAGCAGGTTAAAAGTCTATTGACTAGCAATAAATATGTGCATATATAAAAGAGGACAACAGAAAATATAAGCATAGCACTTTAAAAGTTCCAATATAAGTATATGGACAATAAGATAATAATATAATAATATAAGATAATATAAGATTACAATGTCAGTGCAGGGATAAGTCTAACAGAGTCATATACGGGTTCATGCATCAGTCAAGTATGCAGGTCAAGTATCAGGTTACAGTTACTGTTAGTGGTCAAGTATGTAGTTACAGTAAAAGGAGGGGTTGTGCATATGGGCTAATGTAGCCCCTAATGTGGCCCCTAGGCAGTGTGAACAATACACAGTATTGTAGAAAAAGTCTTGTAGTGAATAGGAGGGTTCAGGTGCAGATAGACTATGGAGAGAAGCATTTCATCAGATGGCAAAAGTTAAGTCACAAGACATTTATCAAAGAAAACTAGGATGCTATGATTACTCTGATGGCACAGGTTTTCAACACGCTCCATGTGCATTATGTGTAGTGTGGTGGTACGATTTTAATTAATTTCTTCAAAGTAGAATCATAGTATCATATATCACAGTATCATATGTGTACATTCTGCAGATGCACTGCATCTTACTTTACTTAACTCAGGCATACAACTCTTATTCCACTGATGTGGCTCTCTGGTGATGGTGAGGGCATGTTGGCTGCCTTATACTGCAGCTCCCACCACACTTTGCCCCTTTCTGCAATTTTGAACTTTCTTTACCTGTTTGTGACTCCCATTGTGCTGGATCATCCCTTTTCATTTTCTGTTGCCACTTGTATAGGTTTTGGTTAGTCTAATGTCTTCAGATGAGTTTAGCATTTTTGTCTTCAGATGAGTTTAGCATGTTTCAAATAATTCCAGCTGATCTGTTACGACACAAAGCTCATAAAGAAAACACTGGGAGCCTCAAAGCCCTTTTTGAAAATATATATTATTAATTAATTCATTCATTCATCAAAAAGACGCTGTCTTACTGCGGGAAACAAGTCTGAATGGCTCTTTGAATATGAAGTTTGCTAATCACTGGCCTAACAGGAACACGCAAAGTCTAACAAAGACAAACCATTTAGTACTTGATCCCTCGGACACATTGTGTTTCACAACATCTCGTTTTCGGTTTCAGGGACTTCGCATTATGGTGGATACTCACATGAAGCAGTTGTATACGCACTCCAGGAGTGTGGTGTGAGGCACATCGATACAGCCAAGCGGTATGGCTGTGAAGAACACTTGGCTAAAGCTGTTCAGGAAAGCAACATTCAAAGGCAGGACCTGTGGCTGACATCAAAGTTATGGCCCGGAGACTATGGCTATAGCACCACCAAACAGGCTTGTAGGGCATCATGTGCCAGATTGGGAGTGGAATATCTTGGTAAAAGTTCAATGGTTTCCTGGACTATGACTATGGTATTATGTATTTGATTTGGTATTGATAAAGATACTCTTATTCCCCCTCAGACTTGTATTTGATGCATTGGCCAGACTGTATGGCTCCTGGTCGATCCAATAGGGAAATGCGAGAGGAAACATGGAGGGCTCTGGAAGAGCTATACGATGAAGGTACAGTGTAAAAAATACTTCTACTAATATGTCACTGTCATAAGAGTTCTTGGCTTGTCATAAATTAGCCCACACATTTGTGCTTTCAGGTTTGTGCCGGGCGATAGGAGTCAGCAATTTTCTCATTCACCACTTGGAGGAATTAAAGGAGGATTGCAGCATAGTGCCCCATGTCAACCAGGTGAGAGAGACCACCATCACCATCATTTAAAAAATTGGGGTCATGGGTATAAGAGAGCACTGCAAATGATCAGTTTCTCAGATACTACTAATTATTTCACATTTTAGTCTGTAAACTATTTACAACGTTTCTCCTGAATTTCAAATCAAAATATTGTCAATTAGAGCATTCATTTGCAGTAAATGAGAGATGATCAAAATAGAAAAAATATGCAGTGCTTTTATACCTAAAATAATGCAAATAAAATAAATGTCATATTCATTGTGAAACACCAATACTACTTTTTTTTTTAACAGAGAGTATAGAAATTGATATTTGGTGGAATAGCCAGTCATGACTTTTAATCATGACTTTGATGTGTCTTGGCATGTTGGAGTTTGGATGACTTTATGCCACTCTTGGAAGTTCTGCTTAGTTTGATGACCATTGATTTCATTGTGGAGGGTATAATGAGGTTCAAGTCAAAAGATAGGACTGGCCATTACAGGGTGTAAATCTGGTGGCCCTTCATCCACATCTTGATTGACTGAGCTGTGTAGCATGAAGGATTGCCCTACTGGGGAAAAAACTGTTCTCAGAGTTGTGAAACACTGCCAGAGCAGAAGACAAAATTCGCAAGGATGAATCTAGTCTTGCTGAAGATGCCCCAAATCATTATAGACTTTCCATTTTATCCACTTTATTCCACCAACTATTCATTTCTTAAATAGGGGCTTAGCAACATTGTTTTTCTCTCTCACGAGCTCCCTCTAAAGACCGCTGCATTGTATTGCACTGCATTCTATTGGAGGCGGACCGCGCTGCTGAACATTGCAAGTGCTGTATCTACCGCTATTGGCCACGGTGGCGCATTCTACACCGTTCGTTCGCCGTGTAATGACTCATTTTAGCATCCTAAACAGTATGAAACGGATTAATTAAATGAAAAATGTTGCATAGTGTGCCTTTAATGCATATTTATTTAAAATGTTAGTGGTGTTAAATTTACATGAAAATAAACTTGTTTCATTTGTGTTATTACATACACACACATATACATACATGTGTGTGGTTGCAGGTTGAGTATCACCCTTTTCAGCAGCCTGAGGAAATAGTGCAGTACTGTAACGAGCAGGGGATAGTGTTTGAGGGCTACTGCCCACTGGCCAAGGGCCAGGCTCTCAGCCATCCCACTATTGTTAAGATGGCAGACAAGTATGGTCACACGCCTTCCCAGATTTGTATACGTTGGAGCATACAGGTATGTTCACCATTACACTTTCTTAGACATAGAAGAACAAGGAAATAAAAAAGTTTTTTTGCTCTGTCATTTGCATTGTAGGCCTAAAGTATAGAATATGATCATGTTTTGTAGAATGGAGTTGTTACAATTCCAAAATCCACAAAGAAAGAGAGGATTATGGAAAACTGTAATGTAAGTGAATTTATTATTTCTAACATAATTTGCATACAGAAATAATTTGGTTATTTTTGTGATGACCTTTTCCACCCCACCTTTCTTTACATGATGACCATTTACATTTATGGTTTGTGGGTTTTTATCTATTTGTGATTTTGATTTGTGATTATTTGATTGAGCTTTAGTTCATTCATTGATCCTGTTATGTTCAGAAGTTAGACTGTGCTTTACATTAAATTAACTGGAATGTATATAAACATACATTTTGTTCTGTCGTTCCTGGTTTCTTTTCCTCTCCTCTTCTACTCTGTATTTCTGGCTATTACTGGCTTGGCTTATACCCCAGGTGTTTGGTTTCCAGTTAGAGGATACAGACATGGTTGCCCTGAGAATGTTGCATGATGGGAGACATGTGACCTGGGATCCAACCTGTGTACATTGACAGAGGTGCCATCAATCACTAACTATCTGGTATTGAGGGCAGAGGATGATTGGGCACATGATTATATGATGAATGGCAGCTGGTTATTGTTAATAATTATGATATAAAAATGTAGGTTAAGGGGCTTGAGGCTTTGCCCCATCTGCAAAGAACTCCCAAAAAGTTTGATAGACTGAAATAATTTGTCATGGAATAACTTGGCAATGGTTGCAACCTAGACGTTGGGCTCAACAAGTTGTACACACTCAGTCCGTAAATGGTAATTTGGCATGTAGTGCCAGATAGGGAAAAGCGTAATTACTAAATTAAGTCTGCCAAATTAGAAACTTAGTCAGGACGTGAGCAATAAGTTTGGGTTCGCTCCAACCATGGTACGAGATGGCCAATCAGTGAACAGAGAAAAAACTTAAAACAATAACATTAAATTTAAACAAACCTTTTCGGAGCTTGAAGACATTTTGCCAGTACACTTTATCTGTTCTAACTGAAGTTCATGTGTTAGCCTGTAGTCCACACCCCACATCATGGGAGAAAGGGGTCCCATGAATCCACCATTAATTGGCAGAGTTATAATGTGGGTTTGGGATTGAATGGGTTATTATGATCACAGAGTCCAGCTGATTGTTGCCCTGGTATCGATGGGCAACTAAATCTCCTAAGGAGAGATCTCAAAGCAGTATGGTATGTACCAGACAGATGATGGCGCAGCCCCCCTCCTCTGTTCAAGATGGGTTGTTCTAAATGAGTGTAGATGGTCTCCTTGATTACCTGTACTCATCTTGGACAAGGCAGATGGTATGAGAGGAGTAAAAGAGGCCATCTACACTAATCATGCGTCATTTTAGGAGACCAGAACTGTACCCCTTTTCTTTACACTGGCAAAGCCTAGAATGCTTCATCTCGTATTATTTTTGGCCCTACTTGTGGGCCGTACTTCCCCCCTGATTACTCAAATCATTTTGTTAAAAAAGTAATTCAGGAATAAAGGAATTCAGACTGTGAGCATGTGTGAACTGTATACATGTCACATGTATGTATAACTCATATATGAATGTATATTCAGTATGAATCGCATTTGAATTTCTTCAGATCGCACATTTTGTCTAGTTGGCATCTAGTTTTTTGTTGGTTCTTCACCTAAAGGGATTAACAATACATTGCACAGTATTGCCTCTGCCTCCAACAAAAATGATCAACAAGCTATCCTAAAGAACGTGTCTGCAATCTATCCTACTAGCTTTGAATGCATCTTAAAATAATCTTAAGCTTCTTGAAGTTTGCAGTTTGTAATGGGCACTCCTTATAACTTTTTTTCTTTCCCTTCAAAAGGTTTTTGAATTTTTCCTCACAGAAGAAGACATGACCTTAATCAAAAGGTTACACCGTGACAAAAAAATGATTCACCTGACTTTCCCTTTCTGGAAAGGATGACTAACAAGACTTTTCTTGTCAACTGGAAAAAAGACTCTTCAATCACACTCTGATTTTCAAGACATTTTTGATGCTGAAAACAGTCATGAAATTAAAAATGTATATCCATAAAATGTGTTTGGGAGAGAAAACAACTAGGAGCATTGGATATCCCCATTCAAATCTTTGAAGGCTATAAATGGCACATCTCTGTGCCTCAATATGGAATGTTTTAAGTGTTGACTACTAGAGTTTAATACCCATCCCAGTGTTATAAGATTAAAGATATTTGGTGTGAATCAATTAGTAGCCTAGCAAAGAGTGTCGTCAGATAAAGATCTAGAAAAGTCATAGACTGGAAAATGTGAAGTTGGCACATTATTTGGAGACAATATGATCATTTTCCATCTCTATGACATTTCAATTTTACAGTTCTCTAGTTCAGTCATTCTAACAGTGAGACAGCAGTGCATTGGGCTTTTCAATTAATTCACACCAGTTGTCTCCTCTAATGTACTGATTGAGGATGAACCCCCAGTGAACAATGTTGCAGTGCTTCAAATAAAACTTTAAATAAATTCAATGCAGTTCTTTTAGCTTAAAATATTGGGTTAAAGCAACACTTAATAATGGATTAAAACACACAGTCTGCCTCAATTGAAATGCTTGATATTTCTGTATTTAATGCTAATTGGATCATGATCCGGTTTAGTGTGCTAACTGCTGATCAAAAATTGATGCTCAAGGCCATAAAGTCAGTACTTTGCCCATATCGTCTTCCTGTCGACCCCACCTTAAAAGACTGCCTTGTTAATTAGAACACACCAACACAACATTTGAACTCCTTCAAAAATAGATAGCCTTTCTTCTTCTTGCAGCTTGAAGGGCCAAATCCAGTAGCAGTTAGAGCAATCTGTCATGTTGCTGGTGGCCCACCCACTGTCCTGTACCACTCCCCTACAGTTGAGTTAGCCATTGGTCTAGTGTCTTGTGACCTCCCTAGTGTCTCACACCACTTCCCACTCTCTCATGTATTATGTTTAGGTTTGGAGCATTTGGCAAGTGTCATTTGTAGGTGTCAAACATAGAAAAAAAACCCTTGTTCTTGACTGTACTAGACCAATTTTGTATAGTTTGTACTGTTTGCAAGAAATTTAATGATATATAATTTAGGAGCTCTACAGGTTTGTCTTCTGTATGCTTTATCTACAGCAACAAGTTGCCCCTACAAGGTATAAATAATTGTGGGACAAGGAGTTTGAATACTGCAAAGCCCATGTTTTTGGTAGCGCTATAGCGCTGCATAAACTTAACTGTAATATTGTTTTTTTTAGCCAAGGGCAAGCAACATGATCCATTCTGAGGCCAGTGGTACAAACCACTAGCTACAGTAATTTCTGCTCTTCTGCTTCCTGTACAATTCTGTAATTAAAGGAACAATCTAATGTGAATAACCCAGTGCTGATTTGGGGATTTGCTGGAATGGGGCAAAGGAAAATTCATTTGACCTCAAACAGACATACTGGTAAATTTAAATCGCACAATTTCTTATTAAACCCGTCAGAAATTGGATGCATCTTGTAAAACTGTGGCATGTGTATGAAAAGCACATATATTGCCTTAAACCCACTATGTGTAAGTTTAATTTTTTTCGTATCCCATCTATCGGCGAAGTGGTATACTGCACACGTTTGAATAAAATTTATTAGCCCTCCCCTTCCCACAATCCTCATGGTCCTCATTTTGAAAATGGCGGCGCAAAATGGATACTCTCATTTGGTACCCAACCACATCTATATATAAATGGAAATTACCAAGTTTACGGGAACACTACAATTTATTCATGGAGGCAATTACCATCGTTTTACATTATATTTTTAAAAGAAAAAAATATATTTTTAATAAAAGACGAAGACAAATAGAAGATAAATCCTACACATAGTGGCTTTAAGGATTTAAGGTCAATCTTTATCCACCCCAAAGAAAAAAAAATGTAGTCAGTATCAAAGCAGTGTTACCAATATCATTTAATCCATCCATCTCGGTTTAGAATCACTGTTTACACAAGTTACATTTTTCTTCTTAAAGTCACAGGTTTTTCCATGTCTCCAAACATCCTGTTTAGCCAACCTCTCCTCTAACAAAAAGCAGATTGTATTATACAAAAATGCAAACCAATTTTCACACAGTGAATTCTTTTACAAAGTCATAAAATGGCGTAATAATGGCTACATCCACATTGGAGTAAGATGGTTCTAAACATTCCTTAATGGAGTATAATATATATTTATATATAAAAATCTTTCCTTGTTGAAATCAAACCTGTACCTTAATTTAAGAGATATTTTTAACAAGACAACTTTGTAATAATCATTAAAAAAGCCATTACATTTCCCAAAGTTAGGAATAAACTGAAAAAAATCACAGCCATATAAGTGTTACTGGGTGCAGATGAGTTCATTTATCTGTATTGTGTATTCACCAGGTTTGCTCAAAACAAACAACATCCAAGGAAAGAAATGAATATCATCCATTTGAAACTAACCCATCACTAGAGAAACCATGTTACCAATAGTTCTCGATAGCAGAAACATGCACAAAGCTGTTAACATTGTGTGCATTGTATTGGGTCTTCTACTTCTTTTCTGATGCTACTTGAAGATGGTCAACATAATTTAATTTGTAAAACAACATACAAATCACAGCAAGTATAATTACTCAGTGAGATCACTGATGTTAACAAGAGAAGAAACAAAACTAGGCACCCAAGCAAATGGCAATTTGCCAACAGATACATACAGATAGCACGTTCCCACATAAACGAGAGTTTAAAACAAAGTAAAAGTAGACAGCGCTCCATTTGAAAATGTGCACTGAGGTGAAGAGCTGATCACCCAACACACCACCACAGAGGACCTTACCACCAGCAAGACGCTAGTATGTGATGGGGGGGGCTCTGTGAACTGTATCTTTTTTAACCGTTCTAGCCAAAAATTACCTAAACCACTGAAAGCTAATCATGCTACTGCTTTTGCTCAACGACAGTTATGCAAAACCCCAAAACAAAGAGGAGAAAAAAAACTGGAGGACATGCCCACTTGAGCTCTTCAACGTTCTCAGTTTGGCAAGAGAGATCAACATGACTGCCATGAGGAAATACTGCATGCAGTCAAGAGCAGACATGCAAGTCTCCAACACTAATATGCAACTAGGATGCTTTACCTCTAGACTCCACTTTAAGCCTCCTAAAACAGGCAGGAGGCGCACAGCCTCAACTCACTGATGTAAAACATTTCCACCTGCTGCGTCGCTCAAAAGACACGGTCAAGTTAAGCCATGTGATACACTAACAGTTAAACTCGACACTGCCTTGGAACGCTAAGTTCTTCCATCAAGCTATCTTCTAGTGAAGTGTACAATAACATAATTGTCTTGTTTGTTTTTTTTTTTCCTTTGTTTTGTTTTTGTTTGAACACAAAACAAGTTAAGTGAGCACATCATGTCATCCTGGCACAAGACTCCTTTGACTGAGAAAGGATAAGCTTTGTGTTTTTGCAACCAGAAAAAACATGTAAGCTGATTTTGTGTAGAGATCATTTAATATAAATGCTGATCGAGTGGATTAAGAGGTGGCACAAAATAGTGCTAAGTATATCTTTACATGTATGTATATAAAAGTGTATGCACCTACACATCAAATACAGCAAAGCCTTTGATGCTACAGGTGTAGAGGCAGAAGAGGGGGCAGAGCTCATCTTTCCCACTAATGACTGCAGTAGTTTCAGGAAGCCAGCTTCCCACTGAGGCCCCCTTCAGTCGAGACTAAGAAAGGGCCAGGGAAGTCGGGCATCCAGCAGGACAGCGGGAACAGCAAAGCCATAAGACCAACTGCAGACAGAATGGTAGGTTTACATTGGGTGTTAATGGGAAGGTACTGCATCGCCCATCCCATGAGGCAAACCCAAACATAGAGGTCTCTGAAAAAGGGTTCATGGAGTCGAGTAATGTTTTTGTGTTTGTTTGCTTCTCTCAATTTAGAGATAATCTGTAGGGCTGTGTGCTCTTTTAAGAGCTCAGGGCAATAAACATGATAAGTCACAATAAAGATAGCCTACTAAGCTGTGACTCTGATACAAGACAATGACAAGCAAATAATAACACACTGTTCCAAAGTTTGCGTCCAAAATGGAGCTTATTATCCATCGGTCTCAAGAGACTAAAAAAAATGTAGGTCACGTGAAGGTCATCGCTCAAGGAAGACTTCAGCTAGTTGTGATCTTTAAGTAAATCGACCCAAGCTGGCCTCATTAAACAGTCAGTGAATAAACAGGTGTAAAAAAAAAAATACACAAGGTCAATGCGAGGTGGAAAGAGTTACATTTCAGAGGGTACATTACCAGCAAGCTAATTTAAGTCGGTGACAATAACGCAATTCAATTCATGTGCTTCAGTTTTAAATAAGCGAAAGACTAAAGTCTAGGATGTAACTCTGGCCACAAAAATTCAGAAGGTGACCAACATGTTTCAGAAACGCCTGCCTCTTGAGTTCAGAACAGAGGTGATGTGAGAGACCTGGACTGGAACACCTGACCAGGAGGACTGAGAATGCAACTTCATAGAAGTCAAGGGAGACAGGCAAGAATGTTTCAAAACGGACCATATTCTACCGAACACTGGCATTCCAGAACCATGGAAGAGGCGACCGCATGCCAACATACAGTTTGACCTGAACCGCAGAATTCCAACCTGAGCAACACAGGGATTCCATCAGAAAATATCCCAAAAAAAAAAAATCTGTTTCTGTACGCACTTGAAGGAAACGTGCCAAAGAAAACCAAAAAAGTGTCATTTGCACTCTTTAAAACAGAGCACAAAATATTACCTAAATGTCTTTTTAAAAAAATATGTCCATTGTCCAAACTGCCCAACAGTAGGACCACTGACCACAGACTGCACATAACAGAATACATGACCTATTTTGTGGCTCTCCTGCTATCCTCCCCATGTTCATCAGAACCTGAATTCAATTTCGTTTGGTCTCTTCAACACACGCTCACTGCAAATTAAGACCAATTCTCTAAATATTGCTAGAATATTATAGATTCTCCCAATTCACATGTAGGTCCATTCAATAATGGAATGACAGGAGGGTTCTTTTTTCCTATGCTACAACATGGCTGGCTGGTCAGGTTGTCCTCACAGTGAATCTGCACGTCTCTTAAGGGTCGCTTCAACTACAAACACAAATCACATCACCTCTGTTGTGTCGCTGCTCGCAAACAGAGAGCAGCCTGAACACAAGATGGCTGAGGAGGATTAACGCTTACCATAACGAAGCGATGAAGGCAGAAAACATCGCTCTGGTTGTCTAGTAACTCATCATCGTTAGTTATCTTATCTAGGAAACTGCAGTCCTCTGTAGCAGTTTCGGTGCCATTTTGGTTTGCCTTTCCTCTTTTAAGTATGTTTTTTTTTTCTTAATGATGCATAATCAGATGCTCTGGTTTCCAGGCAATGACAAGTCATTTAAAACAAAAAACAAACAAAAAAAAAAAAGCTCATTCACAGAACAAAAAGGAAAGAAAAAATATCACGGCAGATACTGCTCATCTTCTAAATAAAACAAAGAAGAGTTTGTTTGTGTGTATGTTTGTGCACGCATGTGTGCTCGCATGTACAACAGCATGCACTCTGTGTGTGTGTGTGTGTGTGTGTTTAATGTGTATGCATGAGAAACATGTTCCTCAAAGTGTAACCACCCACACTCATTCATAAAGCTGTGCTCCCTATTCAAGCAGAGTAGCTGGCAACTGTTGATTTGACCTTAAACATGTCCTGACACAGTCAGGACTCTGTTATCTGGCCCTATACCACTCAACTCTGTGGTTAAGAGAGCAGCCAGAAGAGTGGATCTGTGCACGCATGCGAGTGGTCTACGAGCAGGAGTGGACCACGCCGTTCTTCTGGTGGTCTGCCCCACTGCCTGGGGTGGGGTCCGTGGAGCACAGACTGAGTGATGAGGCTTTACTGGTCAGGGACAGCATGGTGGCACCAGCCTCTGACACAATGCTGCTGGATCCATTTGAAACCTCACTAAAGAGAGGCAGAGCAAGGCACAGACATGCTTGAGTGAAATACACAGAATACAAATACACAAGAGCTACATACACGCACCATCCAAACCTCCAGACACACTTACCCCAGGGCAAGGGACAGCTCATCCAGCTGGGCTTTACGGTCTGCCTGACCATTCTCGCTGGCCTTCAGTTTGTACTCATGAGCCACCTGATTCTCCTGAGACAATGGGAATAAAATGTACCAAATAAGCAAAACTGGGAGACAACAACACAAGTCATCAACATCATTTACACACTATATTTATACCACATAGTAGGGGTGGGCGATATACCGGTAGAAATTTGTCAACCGATAGAGATTTTTGGTCCATCGTCTTTATCACGATTGAGAGACGTTGCATGTTACGTAACCACGCAATAGACGTTTACTTTGAAAACGAAGAGATTGTTGTAATTGTGTGTGGGGGGGGGGGTTGGATTAAACAATGTGGACGACCTCACTGGCAACGTAACGTGATCAAAATTTGTTAAGTAAGAAGTCAACAATTACATACTTACGTATAAGAACCCTTAATTTCTTTTTTAATGCTAAGATAGCAAACTGCAAAATATAGTCTCGTTCTTAGCATATAGACAGCTCACACTGAAAAACCCATACTGCTGTGCTGAGCATCATGTTTTGGAGTAGTCACGCATTTAATGCTACATGAGATCTGTCATAAAAGGTCCTTACCTGCTCTACGCGAACACCACCGCTGTTATATGACAAGTGTCCCTAAAATAAAAAATATTGTCCGTCTCTTACATTGCGACCTTTGAGTCTGCCTTGTTATATACTTGTAATACCAGAGTTTTTGTTGTCTATAGTCTACTTTTCTATGATATTTCTTCATTTTTCCAAAAGTTACAAATAATGTCTTTGGGCATAGAAGAGGTAGACATTCAGAGTTAAAACTGGATTAATTTTTCAGGGAGCGAAAGTTTGACAAGTTTGGCACAGCAACATTTGCTAAGGGGGCTGGGGCTTCTGGAAGGGCGATACGAACGAGACAGCGACAAATGTGATTTGCAAGGTATACAGGAGCACTGTTTTAGCAAGTGTAGAAAACATGTCAAACCTTTTCTATCATCTCAAATTCAGTCAAAAAATGCTGCAAAACTCAGCAGCCTATTTATCTTTTTTTTTTTAATTTTTTTTTTTAATTAATGCATTTTCAGATACAAATGGCTATATTGTGAAATATATCGCAATCGCGGTAGAAAATTGCTTCTACCATGATAGAGGGTTTTGGTTATATCGCCCACCCCTACTACATGGACATTAGTCATATTTTATGTTGAATGCACTTATGAACACTCTCCTGTGTTTAGTTTTACAAGGAATTTACTGAGCTATTCCTGCCTTGAAATAAAAATGGGCTAATGATTTTTTTTATACAATATGGATAGGTACAGTGCTTCAAACTAGGTTAAAGAAAAATTGTGGCACAATTAATTTAGTCAAGTTCATGATCTTTGAGTGCTGAAGATGGGAAGAATTTAATGCAACATAAACCAAATGGTGAACCATCAGCCTAAGCTAACTGACAAGGGCAAAGACACTGAAACAAAGTTTTTGTGCAGTGGGACCCTGTTAAAACCTTTAAGGTTAGGGAGTGGCACATCCTTACCATGGCGATCTCTCGAGTTCGCTTGCCGATCTCCCGCTCCACATGGTGGAGCTCAAGACTGAGCTGCTCACTAGACACGGCGCCTCCTGCTGGCCACTTGCCTCCCACAGGCTGAGCAGCCAGAGCACTTGCCTCCCTCTGTAGGAGTAGCGAGTTACTGGCAGCCTAGAGATGGGGGAGGTCACCACACTATTAGGCACTTGTGCTAGGCATGCCTACAGAGGATATAGAAGGATGCATGTGTAACCATGTGTAATTGTGCAAACACACTCACCTGTGTCTGCTGATTGATCTGCTGGTTGACTTGCTGCAGTTCAATCTTGAGTTGCTCTCTGTCAGATGCAGGCATGGGCAAACTGGAGGAGAAGAGGAGAGCGCACACACACACACACACACACACACACACACACACACA
>JAGFZM010000082.1:753641-783431 GCA_017657215.1 Limnothrissa miodon | reverse complement strand
ACACACACACACACACACACACACACACACACACACACACACACACATCAACACCAGAAATGCAGTTCATGCGTGTGCTTTGTATTACTATGCCTTTAAACAATTTAACTTTGTTTTTCCATCCAACAGGATTCTATTCATTTGCCACCTTAAAAATGTCATCTCTTTACACCACAGCTAAAGCCATCTGTTATGCGATATGCAGACAGTTAATCAGTAAGAACAGGCAAACTAACAGTTTAGGTCATGCCGATCAATACACGTCTAGAGACATCTACATTTGGGAGCAGAGACTTACCGTTCACTGAAGTGTCCCTGAGCAGTCATGTTAGGGTGTTGAGGGTAGGATGCACTGCTCCAGGCAGGGTGGTTCCCATAAGTGTACTCCGCTGGGCAGAGGGGAATTGATACAAAAGGTAAATGGGTGGACGAGTCTACGGTACATAAAACAAATGTTGTAACCATGCAATGAGGTCATACCTGCTGTGGTCATGTGTTTGGGTCCCGACCCTTGGGAAGACGCCATGGCCTGTATGGGGCCTGTGGTCTGGTAACCCGTCTTTGAGGTACGAGAGATAGCCCCAAAGCGCGAGACAGTGGGCAGTGAACCAAAGGGGATGATGGGATCGTCGTCTTTGGCGTCTGCGGAGCGACGCTGCGCTTCCAAAGGAGGGTCGCGCAGGACTTTCCCTTCCATATTCTACAGGACAGGAGAGCAGGGAGGTCAGTCAAGTCACAATTCAACAGCATTGTTTGCACTTAGAGACTGTCGCTATACATGAAATCCTGAAATATGTCTGAGTAGAAAAGTGATCCAATTTAAAGTTACTCACCATCATCTCAACGGCACCGGTGGCCATGATGTCTTTAGTCTTGGCGTCCTTGGTGCCAATGTAAGATCCTATGGTGTCACACGACCAGGGCGAATACTGCCCAGCGTAATCTTGCTCACGGCCCTTTCCAAAGGCTTTGGAGCTCTCTTCCAGGTACTACAGGAAAATGAAAGTCATATTTGACGCTGTGGGGCTGTTGCAATATTCACCTCGGTGCATCATTATGTACAATAAATTGTGGCAAGCTGCACTCTAACTGAGATTATGTTAGCTATAGCTGTGTAACTCATTTGTACATGCTCCATTACAAATTTTGTAAGAGGTAATAAGTGAAACTTCTCGCCAAAGCTGCTGCAAAGCTTCAAGGTCATTCCTACACCCCAGCTCAATGGAATGCTTCTTGATTCATTGAACTTTAATTGCACAATGTGCTCTCTTTACACCTTCATGCCCCCTATATATACCTTTTTCCCCCCCATTTCAGAAAGTGGAAGGGGGAACACTGACCTCACAGTCGTTAGGGAAGGGGTGGGGGAGAGTGGGGGAGGCAGCAAAGGGCGGTGGGGAGATGACCTTGCGCTCCTCTAGCTGGGCCATGATCTCCTTGCGTCTGCGGTGTAAGTAGTCCAGGCTGTGTTGGGAGCGGCTGTAAGGATCCTGCAGAGGAACGTGGCAGAAATCAGAAGAGCGCCAAAATAATAACATAATAAAAAATTATGATTGTTCAATTAATGTTCGCTTTTTGTTAAGGAAGGATATGGTTGTTGTTAGAAGTCAGATCTACACAGATATTCAGTAAATTTAGGAACGCATAAAATAAATCGTCTTCTGAGTATATTTATAACCAAGACGTTCCTAACAAAAGATCATCTCAATGTGGTAAAGCAACGTTAAGTCCGATCTTACCCTCACGTAAGCCCTCATCTGTCCGGGATGGGGTGCATGAGGGGGGTACCCCTCAGGTGGATACCTCTCCCGGGAGTCGGGGTGGTAGAGAGAACCAGCAGCACCTGCAGGAGGTGGGGCCATGGGTGCCGGGGGCACGTCCACGGGCACAGGGCTCATCCTGACTAAGTCATCTCGGGGAGGGGCAAAGGGCTGGGGAGGAGGGTGTCCAGGGTAGGGTGCGTGACGGCGGCTGTCGTAGTGGGGCGGAGGTGGAAACCCTGTGGAGAAGGCAGGCCCAGAGTGGGGGGGAGGATATGGTCGCTCTGGGACGTAGTTAGAGTATGACTCCTGATAGGGGGGGACAGTGGAGTCGTTGGGAGGAGGTGGGTTTCGGATGTACCTCTGGACGTACTGTGGTGCTTGGTAGGGGTATGGGTTGCCTGCAGAAATGGACGAACAACGGAACAGAACAGTTTTAATCAGAACATTCCCATTCAAGTGAACAAAAGGATGGCAGGACAAATTCATAGAGAGCCCTAAATGCAATTCAATATAGCTGAAGTTCTCTCAAGTCAACCAAAATTTGTACTAGACACAACAATGGCCCCATTCCTACACTCCACTTCTATTACCTCACCTGTTTGATACGGAGGGGCGTCATACTGAGAACCTGAGGGTGGAGCTCTGGTTTCTGAGTAGAAGATCTCTGGCTGCTGTTGGGGGTACATCTGTGGAGCTCGAGGCACCACGGGCATCTGCTTGGGCATGGGGAGGTGCTCTGAAGCCACCCTGCGGGGCAGGACAAAAACAGATCAGAGACCATGCATTTACAGGGTATCTGCAGCAATCAGAGATGAATTTACTACCTTTTTTACAACCACCAAAATGGGGATACAATTAGTAGGAGCACAGTTATTGCATTTTATTTAATAATGATTTTTTTTCACCAAAGTGAATAGTGTAGTAATGAATTTTGGTGTTGGTAGGCTACAGTTTAGAAAAGCAAAGTTATTGAATGTTATTCATAGTAAAAAAAAAAAATATAGAGTAAGGTAGGCTACATTTCACCAAACTAAGGTAGGTAACTAAGGGATGTGATTCAACCTTGAAAGCTTTCCAAAAGCCTTTGGTGATTTTGGGGGCTCTTCACTCTTTGTAATTGAAGTTAGACATTATCTGTTTTGCACTTTGCAGACGGTCCCTAAGCTTTCCTCTTACGGTAGACTGGTCATTAGGACCAATGTCGTCCGTATTTCTTTAAATACATATTGTTTGGACGAAAATATGGTTGTGGCTTGTCTACTTCACCGCTGTTGAATAGACCTTTTACGTATATTGTGTTGCAAGATTTGTTTAAGATTTATTGAGCCGCAAAGCTTGAATCTGTCAACTTCTTTCTAACTGTAGTGATTTTCATTGCGTTAAAAATAATAGCCTAATTTCCAACCGTGAGATATCGGGAGTGAGACCGTGAGAAATTAAAATGAGTGAGTTTCACGGTCAATGCATGAGGGTTGAAAGATCTTTTAAAACTTCGTCAACCAGCTCTGTTGTAGCTTACTCCAACACTATACTTCATTATTTGTGATGGGGGATTATGGTGTCAGAACAGCCTATTCACTCAGCTACACCAGAGCGTGTAGTTTTGAGCCCAGGAGTCGCTCTTTCGTTTACTTAAGCGTGTAGGCATTAAGCACTGTTTCCAACCTTTGGAGCTCCTACTAGCGAATGAGACACTTCATGACAACAATTTAGTGACTGATTTCCAATTGATTAATACGCATCAATCTCGTAATTCACCTCTAGCGATCCGGTTGACAGAAAACTTTAATCCATGTCTTTAATCCAGTCTGGAAACATGTTCGCAAACACTGCTTCAATACCCTTGTTCGATGTGAATGAATGGTGCTTATCTGTAATGCCATTCCAGGACACATCGATGGTCTTCTTGAAGACTAAGCAAAATCCTTCACGGTCATTCCCCATCACAGGTTTTAGCCATTCTTTGAAAGCCGGTTTGTCAATTCACGTTTGTGAGAACTTACATCTATCTATTTCAACTACTAACAAGTGTTCCCAACCAATGTTATCAAAGATGCTTTGTTTCGCTCTAATCTTGAAAAACTGGTAAGGTAACAGCGCCTAAGGCGTTGCTGTCGCTATAGCAACCATTGAACCCCCCCCCCCCCACGCGGCTACTCAGTTGAGGTCCTGTGAGCATCGTACAGGCTACTTTCTTTTTAATTATAATTTTTATTTTCTTTTTAAAGTACAAATATTATGCAAACAATGGGAACTCTTATATTGAGGTGGTGACATTTTTTTTACTACCAAGTCAAATTACGTTTACTTCCTTTTACTACCTTTTAAGGGCCTTAATTTTAATTTTTTACTACCTTTTACTACCCTGCGGGGACCCTGATTTATGAGGGGGGGGAAAGCATACAGGTTCAACACTGCTTTTGTGGAGCGCTCAGTAATATCTGTAAACTGCCAACAGAAACCAATGACGTACGAGTCGGGTGGGGAGCCTGGGGCGCTCAAGCTTGGGGTGTCCAGTTTGGGCTTCCGCAGAACGTCATAGGTGGGGTCAGCGCCACGGGCGACAAGCTGGGGCAACTGTGCCCCAGAGCCTGCTGCCACAATTCCGTTGGTGAGTGGGGAAGGTTTGCGGGTGACCCCCTCCAGGGAAACTCCATCCTCAGGTATCAATACACCAGGACAAGGTAAACGAGCTGCCAGGCGCTTGTTCATCTTCCGGTATCTGCACAAGAGAAACAACAACTGAGTATTGAAATTGATTATGCCATTGATCATCACAGAATGTGATCATACTGCTTTATTATGGCCATCCTCAAATTAATGTATTTGCAGTATTAATTAAGAAACTGCTGCTACTAGATGCGTGTTGGTTTTAGTTAATATAGTCACAACAAAAAGTCAGACAATTGGAAACAAAAATCAAGTTGGACAAAATTGGTCAAGTTATAACAAACAAATTTAAGAATGCCCCAAGCAGGTGTCCTTCACAATAGAACATCTAGTGACATTTTTAGTACAAACTGTAAAATAATGCAAAAAATAAAAACTCCATCCATGCATAAAAAGTGTATTCCAATTCAGAGTAGGTGACTAATACATACATTTGCATCATTTTATACAGGCATTGTGTGAAAAAAACCTTCTTTCTAGGGTTTAGAAATTTCACTTTATGTGGTCACCCTCTCCCCCCACTAGTTTACATGACAGGATGTCATATGGCTGTGCATTTCCCTTCTTTTCTGTGTGCAAACCCCATCCACCCCCAACCCCATGCAAAGGCCCTTGTATGTCTGTGTGTGGGGGACTTACTTCTCCAGCTCCTCCTGTGAGTGGGCAAAGGTGCAGCTTGCACCTCTGGGACAGCCCCCTTTCTGCTTCATGTCACGGCACATGTATGTCTTATACTTGCTGTGCTGTGGGGGCTGCAGATAGAGCAAAGGAGACACGACGAGGACAGGGAGTGAAAGTGTGTTAGACATAGTGAGAATAAAACCATGAATCATTCAGAAAAATTAAACAAACTTAGTGTGGGGAGTCAACGAGACACATTGAACACAATACATATCACTTGCGGGGTCACTGCAAATGGGGCATCAGACAAACTCAGAGTTTGCATGAATATGACCAGACCTAAGGCCATACTACACCATTCCAATTGGCTCTTACTTGTTGCTGATCAGTTCCCTTCTTGCTGTGATTCTGGATGAAGTCCACCAAGCCATGCACAACCGTCTTCACAGCAACTAACCCCTTCTCCAGCTGCTCCCAAGTTGGCGGAGGGGCATCTACAAAATTATTATTATTTTTTTTTTTTTACAAAGTTCAACATTGAGAGTGCCCACCTGTTCTCTACCAATATTTCAGTGTCTTGCCTTATCTAACTTGTACATCACATAATATGAGAAGGGTTTTTTTTGCCAAAAAGAAACCCCACAACCATCTGATAAAATGAGCACACCCCTGTGAAAGAGTACCATAATTATGATGCAATGAGCTTTGGCTCTTTGACATTGCAAATATGGTGCATGTGCCAATTACGTTTGTGCTGACGTCAGAGAGCACATGGTACTAGCTTGACTACACTTTTAGGTTTCCAATTTTTTGGGTGTAGACACAGTCTCTCCAAACAAATTTTAGGGAGCTGGCATATCCAAATCTTTCCACCTTGAGAGCACAAAACTGCTAAATTGATTTGGATGAACAGTACTTCCACAAAAGATGTCAGAGTTTCAAATGAGACCCCAATCATTTGGGTGCACAGATAGAACCTGGCCACAGCAAGTGCCATAATTATAACAGGTACTAAGTACAATCTCCAGTGGAAAGCAAAAAAAAAGCAAGTAGTCTTGAAGAGTAGAAAAGCACTCTAACAGGACTGTGAAAACACTGAGGGAGGGAGAGAGATACCTGGACTGGGGTCGATATTGGCCAGCAGCTCTAGGTGAGGTCTGAGCCGGTTGAGGTTGGCCGGATCACCTGTCCTCTGCAGAGCGATAGTCAGCTCCTGCACACTCTGCGCAAAGGATGCTGGTGTCTGCAACTGACATGGCAGCACCACCATACAAGAACACAACATGATAATCTCGTTAGAAAACTAATGAAAACAAAAATATGATGATTATGATTTATTTTTGTATATAATAAAGATATGTAATTACAGCCATCTTTAATTAAAGCAATCTTTAATCCAGCTCCAGTTTACAAGGCATTTAGTTTCAGCCATTCGAGTAATTTCGTCTGCACTATGCAATGTCCATGGTAAAACTAGAGACCATAGCCTCTTTCACACGACTGAATGTCCCCAAATTTCAAGGGTGCCTTTCATTCTGACCGTGGGATTTAGGGCAGGGTGCATAAAGAGAGCAACCCTCCAGCGGGTGTTTAAAACACAGGAATCTACACCTTCACATCATGAGAGAACTGTGTGTCGAATTTCAAACTTTACACTACAGAAATTAATTTGTTAAGGAGTATTATGTTTAGCATTATGTTTACTGTGGCTTTATTGTTTTCTCAGCGCCATCAAGCACTTTACAGTTGCATTGGCGAGCACAGGCAGAAGTTTGCTTTAGACCACCTTACATTGGCAAACAAGACTGGTTTTTACAACACACAAAACATCAGTAACTTATACTAACACAACAAAAAATTCAATCTGGTACAGTTAAACCAATAATCAACATTCATTATAAATCCACCACACTTTTTAAGTCATTTAGGGACAAACTACAGTCCAGCAGATTGCTTAGCCAAGACATTTGTTTGGACAGAGTGCTTAGCAGTAGAAAGATGCTGCTAAAAGTGACAGAAAGTATCCACACAGCTCAATGAGTACAGGCACGCATTTCCTAAATAATTACTTGTATTAGCATTAAACCACTGTACCACAATGGCCCTTCAATTAGCCCTTCAATATAAAATGATAATACCATTATTTAATTGCTTCAGAGATGTAGTATGAAACCTCTGTGGGGTAATAAGAACATTTGTTTTTAAAATGTAGAATCTTTCCACCCCAACTGTGAGGTGAAGTGTGATCATTTTGTTCATGCAGGGCGTAATGGATTAAAGGGTAATTAATCTGACATTTTAAGCCCCCCAAAAAATAGCATGTAGCATCTATGTTTCAACTACTTTTTGTTTACGCTTTCTAAAAATGTGACAGCACTTAAACAAAAGAACAGATTTTCGTCACTGTGGTTGTAAGCTTCACTGCTGCATCTATTTTTTCCTTTCAATTTTGCAAACTATAACCACAGACCTGTGCATGGCTACATCATATGTTGTGTAGTGAGAGTAGACAATGCTTCCTTAGTCCTCTTCCAATTCAAAAACCTGACTTTCAGGCAGATAATAACTCTTGTGTACACATTACTCCTCCCACCATAAAGACATACTTTTTACCCCGAGAAGGTCCAACGTTTCAACGTGACAAAAAGCCCATGTCTGGAGCTTACCTTATCAATAATGGACTGCATGTGGGACTTGTGGGACTGGTCACCGTACAGCAAAGACGACCACTGGTCGGGTGCAATTCGAAGGCCCCCCTCCATGGCGATCTGCACAATTTGAGAATCATGCTCACGGCGCAGGGCCTCATACGTGCGGAACTCTTCCTTCAGCTGCATGAGCGATGAGTCCTCGTCACGCTTTGTAACCTGAGGGAGAGAGCTCCCAGTGAGTACAGGTTACACAGAAGATTCCAAGACTTGTAAAATAAATAAATAAATAAAATAAATATCAAAACACAAATAGAACATGTTTCCACTGAATTTTTCCTGTTTTATCAAGATGAGGCCCAGTTCACTTATCTTTGAATTTACACAGTTTTTTCAGGGTCCTACAAGCAAACCAATTGTTCGCCAAGCCTAAATTCATACCAAATTTGAAGATGGTGAAAATAGGCAGCCTACTGATATTATGCTCACATAAATGGGAAATGCCGGTACATGTGATCACATTGACCTTTACCTACGACTTTCAATGTCAATCCAATTCATCTGTCTGACCAAGAAGTTAGAACACCTCAAAGCATCTGTCTACTTATCAAGTTAGTAAATTACATTTTTACTACACCACTTATCACAGGCACCATTGAAATTTTCCAGAAAAGCTGCTTAACACGTGTCATATTTTAGCCAATTGACACAAAATATGCTGTGAGACTGTCAAAATGTCATTTTGGGGTTTTTTTTTGTCATTTTTGTTATCCATGGTACAATTCAGTTAGTGTTCCTGGCTGGCTATCTATTAAATCTGTGTAACACCCCAGATCATTTAATTTTTCTATCACATCTTTTGCAATAATATACAATACTGCAATCAATTTAAATCATCAATGGCTGGGCTGGCCTACTAGGGCCCCATAGTACACTTTACAGCAAAGCTAGCTCTGCTTCACCACATCCACAAATGAACTGGCACATACATTATACACCCATTGAATATTTTTAATCTACCAACATATTACAGGTATTTGCTGGATATGATGCTCTGAAATATTACCTTAAAGCAGGATGCTCGGTAGAGCAGTTGAACCACATGGCCAATGCTAGTCTTTGAGGCCTGGGGGAATCGGGGCTCCAGTCTCTGGACCACAAACAGAACCAGAACTTTCCTGGACAAGGCAGAGCCATCTTCCAGAGCCAGCAGAACCAGCTTCAGGGCTTCCTCCTGCATGGCTGTGTTGAACATAACCACATTTTAAATATTGTAAACTTGGAACATGGAGAAACTACAAGTTACAAATAGACTGATAGAATGTCTGTGAAAACATGCATGCAAACAAAAAAAAAACGGTAAATGTATGCCTGTTATTTTGTATTTTCAGTTAAGTACACAACTTCACAGATATGTGCGTTAATCCCTACTTAGAACAGAATTATTAAAAAGGTCAGGGGCACTGTTACAAATGGTAGGCAAGTATTGGTAGGTAGTATCGGTACACAACATCCCAGATACACTCATTGGCTTCATTTTAAGTTAATATTGTTAATAACCAGGCAAACAATCAATTTATATTACATTAAGACAAATGTAAGTAAGACAGCTAGGAAATGAAACTAAGACAGCTAGGAAAACAAATTAACAGATATTATTTTGAGTGGTTGTTACCTGGGCCTAAGAATTGACAGCCACGAGCACGGACAGCAGCCCAAAGGTTGGAAGAGAGCTGTTGAGGATTTTGGTGCTGAAGGATCAGCTCGGTGACCGTTCTCTCCCCCAGCGAACGGGCCGCTCGCATTGCCCTGACCCGGCCCTCCTCCTCCACCAGCTGACAGTGTACCAGTGTCACCAGCTTCCGCTGCATTGGCCGACTAAGCATGCTCTGGGCTGCATTGCTAAGGCCTACCCCTGTGAAAAGTTTGAATAGTGGAAAATAAGGACATGTTACAACTGGTAATATATACATGCACATCTGCAGCTGAACACCTGTGCTGCAACCCAACCCTCATCCACCCAGATATCCATTTTTGAAATTCTATGGATTGATTACATTGGCTTATTGCTATTTTACAACTGTTTTTACACCCTGAACCAGACTGAGTAGTTCTTATTCCATTTACCTCTGATGCTACTGAGGGGTTTGAGGTAAAGGGCCAGTTCTTCCACGCACTGGCGAGCCTCATCATAGTGCTTGGTATCCTCTGGGTCAGTAATAAGGGCCACAGGCTGCAGTTTTGGCACCTATGAACACAAAAAGCAGCAAATACAACCCAATATCATAAATACACAGACTGAAAAATATATACAATATACAGACATTGATGTTTAGTATATACACATTCATTAAAGTGGTTTGAGTAACATACCTATTTAGACCTACTTTCAGGCCTACTTAACTAACATTAACTATTTAAATAATAACCTGCTGACAGCAAGTTGCAATCATATCAAAGCACACCATACCTGACCCCCCACCAGTTGAAGCAGGGCAGAGTTCACTGGGAGCTGCTCGATGTCTGTATTTATAGCAGTCTGATCGAAGGGACAGGCTTTTCGGTGCAGCTTGTTGAGGCACATCTTGCAGACAGTGTGTCCACAGCCCAGACTGATGGGCCTCCGCACCGTCTCCTCGAATGTTTGTGTACATATTGGACACAACAGAAATTCTGTCCATTGTGGGGCTTGCACTGGCATTGTAACAGGCGTGGTCTACATGTAAAAAATTGGGGAAAATCTTTTTTCTTAAATTTGGTATTGAGTCAAGGAAACAACCAGTGTTGGCTCAATCGACCCAGATTTTTTATCCTTTTCTGTTTGTTTTACAAAGAAAGAAAATTAGATTCCACTGGAATCAAAAATATCCATAAGTTTCCTCTAAATTTACTGACGTTTTGCGGATGGTCATCACATGGTGTGACACAAAACACCTGAAACACAATAGGGGGAAAAACATCCGTGAATGCTATTATTTCATAACGTTTAATACACAATGAGTTTTTAAACATCTACTTCTCAAGCGTGTTTAAAATTCTACCTTCAGCTTAAGCTACATCATGCTTCGATGTTTTATACGTGTCAGCCTTTACATTAGGAATAAAGACAAAGACGGGCAGTTGCACATCACCACGGCGAATTCTTAACCAGAACACAGCAACAACAACCAGTTGAACGTTATTTGACAATCAACATTACTTAGAAATTCATTGATGTGAGCATAATACTAGAAAGCAGTTACATACGTCTACTGCTAAGAAAAGGCTTTTCATGAAACATCGGCCCACCAGAAAACACTAGATAGGCTCTTTCCGTAATGGTAGCAAATGTATCCACCTTCTGACAATACCTGATTTTAAATAAACAAATAGAAAACGAATCGCCGAGTTGATCCTAAAACGACCTACTGGTTCGTTCACTCAGTTCGAAATCAATACCTAAGCAATGTTCCCAGTAATATATTTGTATTGCTAAAAATAGGTGTAAACTAGAAAGCCCATCCAACCTAGCTGAATAGCTAACGTTAGCTTGTGTAACGTAACAAGAAATCTTGTCCAGGAAACTGAAGTCGATAACGGCATGTAAAACAAAACCCATAACGTCGCATTTTACACATCCTATAATACGATTTCCCGCACGGACGCAATAAATTACGAAAATCTACGTAATGCAAGTATGCAGTGTAGTGAGCCAAGAAACTGTAAGTTAATGTTGCCCACCCGGCAGCAAACCATTCCTTTGCGTACTCTACCTGCTAACGCTGTACCCTATGCTGTTTGTTAGTTAGCCTATCGCTAGCGAACTTACTTCTTTTGACTAGCCATTTCTTCTGAAAAACCGACCGTGTTGTCGGAGTGTAGTGCATTAGTAATTAAAGTACGCAAAAATAATATCGTGTAGCACTATACAAATGGCGATGTGGAGACAACATTAGGTTTGATTTAATGCAGGAAATGCCTTCCCTGTTAGATACGCGGCTACGTCAAACAAATAGCTAGCCCACAAGCTAGCTATAGCTAAACAGACAGCGGCTAAATATCCTAGCTGATATGCTAGAAGCATCTTGCATGATTATGTAACATTAACATAACGTTAGACGTTTTACCGATTCATATATTGACATTACATCAATTGTTAATGCCTATCAATGACTAGAGCAAGACCTAGGTGTTAGACCATTTGAAATAAAACATATAAATGGCTAGTAAGACGAAACAAATTTGGTTATCAAAAAACACCACACTCTTTGGAAGCAACCAAATAACGTTAGCCAGAGAGCTAAATTTTCACTTGGTCATCTATGAGATATCGTTAGCTTCTAGCGTTATAACGTTAGCTAAGAACAGTTGCCAGCATTTGGGACCTGACTTTGCTGTATGTATTTTATTGTATTACCTGAAATTTAAAGAATGCATACTTACTTGCTTTAAAGACGATTGGACATCTTCATCTATTTTTAAGAAATAAATGAAGTCGTGTTATATTGTGCGTCGCCATTATTCGACCTGGGGAGTTCGCCGAAGTTAACAAGGAAGCGAGTCGACTAGCTAAAGGCTAAACTGGCAAACGGGCGGTCTCAACCCCTTGTGGTCAACTAGCATCAGTGGCGCGTACAAGCTATGGGGCGGTGTCATTCTTTGCATCTTTCACACTAAAGTTAAAAGCAGTTGGCCAGTTTTAAAACGTGTGAAATTGGGTGATTCTTGTGTGTGTGTGTGTGTGCATTTTTTTGTAGCCCACACTTGACACATTTGTGTCATATGCCTATATGCTGTATGTACTGTGTAGGCTACTTGTCAGACACCCAACATGAACAAAAATACTAAACTAAAACCATGTACCAACATTTAGCGAATGTGATTTGTTTATTTTTAAGATCAATATGGCACAAGACGGAAATCAATTAAATGAAACATAAACCATATAAATTAATGCACTCAATTGCAACATACACTTTTGCAAATAGACAAATAACAAAATAATTTACAGGTCATTTACTAGTCAATTCTAGTTTGGTGGCAAACACCATGCCCTTAAAGCAGACAGATATGCAAGCCAAAATAAATAAGAAACAAACGGCTTTCTAAACATGACAAGTATGAGGCTGGATCATAAATCCTGAATGTCAATGTGACAGATTTAATTTCATTATGGCTAGAAAGTGAACTAAAAGTGAAGAGATATGTTCTTTTCAAATTCAAAACTCTATCAAAATAAATTAAATAAAGAGAGTATACAAAATAATAGTTTTGTGGTACTCATTCGAATCTTCAGTTCTGGTTTTCAGGCATGGTATTTTACAGACATTAACAAAGAGCGGAGCTAGGCCTATTTGATTGTAATGACCCATGACCCAGGAGCTATTTGATTGTGATGTCTGGCTGGGACAGACTGTCTGGCTCTGGACCATCATCTCCTGATGTATATGTCTGATTTGACAGTCTGTCAGCTGTTCAGTAGTATGAACACTCTCCACCCTTCACTTGGGAGCTATGTTGACTTGGGAGCTATTCAGAAACTTCAGTTTATTACAGTTTATGACCATTTATTTTGTTTTTGAAACATTGAAGAGTAGGCTACATTATTATGCTGGCATTAGCTTAAATAGCTGTGCATGAGGTGGCTTATTGGTCAACCAGGAAACGTAACAATGATGTTAAAAGCATGTTTACAGTTGTATGCAGTGCATTGAACAGTACAAACAAAACCCTCCGGTGTCACAGTGCATTGAGGAGTACAAACAAAACCCTGCGGTGTCAAAGGAGTAAGAAGTATGGTTTGATCATGCTGAATGCTAAACTGAACAGAGCTGTAAAAAAGCTTAAAGGGATTATCCGGAGTGAATCAACCCGTAGCTCTGTTGACTGAGGCTGTCGAATGATGTCTATAGGTATCAGAATGACAGCAGTAGGTACAACGTAGACTGAATTCACGAACTGGCCGCTAACACTAAGCATATTGGGCATATGAAAACAAAACGGACATGCCCTAATCAGTTAGCGCTGGCTACCGTTTCGTTACTCGGTCTACCGTGCATGAAAATCTGTTGTTCTTATACCTATCGATAGCACTTATCAACGTGAATCAACAGTGCTATGTGTTGTTTCACTCCGGATAATCCCTTTAAGGTGTATTCTGGATCAGGGATAAATGTACCATGCTGTAGGCCTATAAGTTAAGTCAGATATGGTGCAATCTTTGATCAATTACTTTCCACAGGCTACACTACAAACTTGTGAATTGCAGTGTGCCTTGTGCATTCACAAGGTTTCACTTCCACAGGTTCAAAGTTTTGAAACTCTGAAAAACATTGTGTAACTGTCGCTGGCCTAGTTTTGGTTTTGCTATAATGCTTTGTGGTTTAGATTTGTTTTGGGGGGAGGAGTATGAGCAAAACCATACAACTTAAATGTACATCATTGACACATGGGGACACCACTGCCTGAAAATTCACATTTTCGCCTTTAGGGTTTTTTACATTTAACATTTTATACCGGATGCATGTGTGAACTTTGGTTATTTACAGGGGAAAATCAATTTCAAGCTAATACTATTCAAGACATGCAGCCAAATAGTGTCCATTTTTATTTTCAGAATTTTTCAGGAGAACTGTAACAATTCTTTAAACTCTGTCACCAAATTTGATGTAATCTTGTTTGGCCTGCAGGGCATAACATGCCAGCCCGATATTGCCACCTGAAAAAATCCAACAGTTGGTGAAGTCCTCCCCTGATTTATGGTGAATGAGCCTATTCATTAATAAATTGTCTACCGTTTTTGATCAGCTCCGGAGGCTGGAGTACTCAGTGTGATTCTAGGTAGTGGTTTGAAAACAGAGTCTGCCATCAGTTAATCCGATTATTAACGGAATATTATCTCGCGTAATTATAACCATAGGCTGTCCCTGGAGCTCATATGCTCATGCGCTTACACGGCACTTACAGTACTGATTTTAAAATCAAACCGTTTGTATTTATATGTTAGACCAATGGCATGGAAAAGTCTTAACAGTCTTACCTTTTAGAGAGTTTGAGGCTTCACGCTAAGTTTAATTTAGATGAAACTGAATTCGTGTGAATTGCATAGACTTACGCAACAGAATGCTACAGTTGGCAACAACGGAATTAAAGCACGCATTTATTTTCCATTTTTGTCTAATCCGTATGATTTCTGCGGGGATTAACAGACCAATCATGAATATGGAGAGAGAGTATGTGTAGGTTAGAAGTAGCTTGGTCCACTGCAGGAGTGAACTGGGTAGGCTAAATGCTGTTCAACTTCAGAACAGAACTAACAGAAATGTTAATGGCACGGGGATTCTTACTGTGGAAATATTTTCTTATCCAAATGGACACAGCTGGATATGTTTTTAGGTGAACCAGATGACGCTGTTGATCTCTAAAGGTCTGGCGACATGGAGGGTATATGATGCTTTCTTTTTTGTCGGAAGTGAAGAGCCGTTTATGATTTTTTTTTTTTGTGAAAATCAACGTCACAATCTAATCTGCAGGTGAGTTCTTAAAATGTATTTTACAATCGTTCACATTATGACATATTTGTGCTAATTTCTAAATATTGTGAAAGCTGATGAATAGGCTACTTGATAACCCTTTTATAGTCTTGATAACCCTTTTATAGTAAATAGATAATTAAAATATAATTTAGGCCTATTAGGCTATAATTCTGACGTTTACGTTTGTTTGGGGAGACATCAAAACCATTTCAGGATTGTTATATCCGGGTTTTGGTGTAGTTTGAAATTTCTCTCAAGAACAGAATGCAGTAAAAAATGTTTTGCAAAGATGATCTTTGAAGCAGTTTAGTAACAGCATTTGCATTACGCAAACACTGATTATGGTGACGCATTCGAACTGTCTGAGTTTTTAATCCTTATCAAATCAGTGAATAAATAGATGGCTCATCTCAACAACTTCAACCACCACATAACTGTGGGTGATTAGAGGGTGATTTTCTACTTGCTTTTTTCAGGGTAAGCTATGGAGGGTAGAAAATATACGATGGGAGCGAGGCGTCCTCCACGGCCTGTATTACAAATCAAGGGGCCAGAAACAGTGACTCAGCTGGCTTGCAATATGCAGGACGTTCTCACCATGTCTGAGCCAATAACACCTTCATCCTCTTCTTTCTCACCTGGCTCCTCCCCGCCTCTCCCTGGATCAGCGGTATATGCCTTACATTCCAAGGTCAAGGCCATGTCCCAGAAAAAAGTAGTGGAAAGGGAGTATGAGGATCTTCCACAGGAGACCAAAATGCGTGTTGGGCAGAAAAAAAGAGTTGAAGCTTCCCCAGTGTATCAGCCTGAGCTGGACATGCCTGGCAGCAGTGATGAAGAGGGTATGGACCAGGTCCAGAGGGGTGTCTTTGCAAGTGAAGCTTCGTTCCTTGGGGACTGGAGAGCCCTGTCAGCAGCAGAGAGTGAAGGGGGTCGGGAAAGTCCCTACATTAGTGTGGCTGGTCAGACCCGAGGCCTCGGAGAGGGAGCCAGTCTAGAAAGTCTTCTGACAGACTGTTCTGGGAGTTTGCAGGAGGATTCCCTCACAGCCAGGACTTCCTTGGCTATGTCTTCCTCATCTCCCTCCTCCTCCAGATCATGGGCCCCTCCAAAAGGCTTCTGGCGTGTTGCTCGCCCAGAGACACTTGTCTTGGAGGGAGAAAATGCCTCAAAGGAAACACCACACCCAGGTGCAGATGGATCTCAGGTAAAAACAAAGACGAAAGTGGCAGGTGTGGATTTGGACAGCTATGGGGAGCTCCATCGTTCTGACAGCCTGGAAAGCCACCTCCGGAGGCGCTGTAAACATGAAGTAAGCACAGCCGAACCCTTTGAAGGGCTGTGGCGGGCCGACAGTCTGGACAGCGTTTGTCCACCGGACCAATTTCTGTCCGAGAGGATAGAAAAGAACCAGAGAGCCCTCAGACAGATGCAGCCTGTTCGTAGACACTATGCTAAAGGCACAGATGTGACAGTGGTTGATTTAGAAGAAGATGATGGAAGGAGCACCGAGAGTACTGGTAAGCGCCTATTCACCATAGTCGCATACTGGTATATATGCAGCACGTCTTCCGCAGCCTTAGATTGTATTTAATATCATTTAGTATTGACCACTGTTTTTGTTTTGAGTTTCTATTTTATTTTCTTCAGTCTGTTTCCTAAATAAAATGACCTGAAAGGTAGAGGTTTGCTCCACTAGGGGACCTCACTGAACATCACTGCCAGGCCCTGTTTCATTTGTGATGGAATGTATTTCCCCTCTCTCACTTTTCTGTCATCCACCCATTTGCAATAAAAACACCCTCTGCCAGGTAAGATACAAGTTGTTTTCCAGAAGTTGGTACTGTGTTTGAGGGTATTTTCCCTCATCATTTTTCCCTTTATCCCTCATCCAGTGCTTAAACATCTTATGGCACAATGTTCTGCACAGAATGTACAATATCCATATGACAATCAAGCTCTCCATCCTGTGCAATCCAGCCTGGTCACAAGCAGGTCAACACAGCTGCTGAGTCCATTCCCTCTGCAGAGCCAGTGGGAGCAGATGTGCTGCCCGCTGACTGTGATTAGAGCCCTGGGGGAGGGGTGTGTGCAAGGCAGGAGGCGCAGAGGCAGTGCACAGTCACAAGCGTGTTATGTTTTAATACTGCACAGTGAAACGACTGCCTGAAATCTGCCCCCCACCTCCACCCTACCCTGCACAGCCTCACCCCTTGGGAGCCTTACGCAACCAGATGTTGCAGGCTCTGCTGGCTGGCAGACCTAGGGTCAGAGAGTGAGTGGGTGTAAATGATTTGTTCTCCACTGTGGCATCCCTCTGGCATAGGTGTGCCATTGTGATTCGAAAGCTATATTGTTATATTGCTAAATGGAATGGCTTTGTGTAGCCTAGTTATATTCTGTGTTTGAATGCTAATAATTATCTGGCAGGTTAATAGTTTATTTACTTGGCTTGTAGGTGTGGAACATAGTGCTCAACTTACCAATTATTATGAATGCTGTCTTATCTGCAGGTATCTTAAATGAAGGGGAGAGTGATCTGGTGTACACAGTGTCCCCATATGAGTTTGAGCAAATTTACAGGTAAAACATATACACTTGTTTCCTGTATTAGCGGCTGGTGGATCTTTATGTGACACATACGGTCTCTCCCTTGATGAGCATCATTGTAAATAAAACTCTGTTTCTGTTTTTTATAATCCTCATCTGACTTGGTCTCCTGTTCCAAAGCTGTAACCCTTAAAACATACTTTCATAATAGTCACTGTTTAATTTTCAGTGACTTTTTTAAAACATGTGATTACAGTTTTCAGTGACATTTTTTAAAACATGTGATTACAGACACCTGGAAATACTAACATGCAGTTTATCTCTGCTCATAATACAATAGCAAACCATTCATGTCCAACCTGAGGCTGTTATTCAAGTTACTTGTGAGAGACATTTGTAATCACCCAGAGATAAGATCAGCTTTCCTATACGCAGCATAATACAACACACTGTACCACTCATGCTTTTAAAGAGATTACATAAAGCAGCTTTGAAAGATGATGGTGTTGATATGACCACACCCAGAGTTTGTCTCTTTACAAGTGCTGTGGGTTTTACGTCAGAGCTAGTTTAGCTGGTGCTTCCTGGTAATTCATGCTAGCAGTGTCATACCATGTTGTGATTGATTTAAGAAACAAGCTGTGATATTCAATCATTTTGAAAACGTATTACTGTGCAATACAACAAGCCTCATTGCCATGGTGTACTCATTATGAACACTGCATGGTTCAGTTACTTCTCCTTTCATATTTTGTAAATATTCAGTATGAAGAAATACTAATAATAACCATGCTTGTCTCAAGATGCCTACTAAGTACTCAGTATGTCTTAATTTCAGATGTATAGTCACAAGCAACGACCTGCCTCTAAGCCCTCGTCACGAACAAGCCAAACGTTTGCTTGAGAGGGCGAGGTTGAAAGCCCGATCTCAATTAACCAAAGGTGAACTGTCTGTCCGCTCTTCTCCAGGAAAGGCCCCGTAAGTGAACTTCACACTTTGTCTCTGCGTTATTTCTGCCCTGCCGTGTCACTTGAGTCTTCCTCCAAGTGTTACTGAGCCTAAGGTTGTGTAATAGATTACAGGCCGTCCCATAATCATGGCCCCATTGCATCGTGAATTACATGCAATATGAAACCTAAGGCATATTCTGCACAGGCTGAGACCCTGATCTGGTCTGTCTGTGTTATGTAAGTTTGTGACATGTCGTGATTATTTTTCTACACCCGCATTATTCCATAAATCCTGCCAATGCAATTTAAAGTGTCAACAAGTGAACATATATACCATACTGAATAGAAAGAACCACAGGAAAAATATATTATTAATAATGCACATAATAGTAATAAAAAGAAGAAGAATTGAGATATGAGTTATGACATAGAGGGGCTACATATAGCATATATGTAAGCTTATATCCAGACTATAATTATCATTTTCCTCTTTTAGGGATCTTGTGTCTGGATCTTCTCCACTACACAAGACTGTACAAGTAGCCCAAGAAAAGGCAAACAGGTAATAAAAAAGACATATGGAACAGTAATTGTGTTGTTTGCTGGGCTATATAAAGCATTGTTGCTATACAGTGAGTAATGTAAGCAATAACACATGAGAGGCTGTGGATTATGCTAGATTTACCGTCGAGGTGAGTTGTTAGGCACCATATGTGTAACCAAGTGCTACACAAGTGTGCTATGGCCCTGCCCATATAATCTTGAATACACACAGTTTTTAGTGTGTTTTTGCTATTTTAATACAGTTTTCATATGGCATGTTTAATTAAGGGAAGACACAACAACAAGAAATAAAGCAAATCATTCATAGATAATAAATCCACCACTAAGAAATATATCTTCCCTGCTAGTTGTAACATTATCAGAGGTCCAGAAACATAGTTTGAATGTGGAACAGTCAGCACAGAAGGCCTTTGATCTTGACTGTGGTGACAAGGCCAAGGGGGAAAAAATCATAATATAACATCTTAACAAATTACAAGCATAGACTATTACTACCAGGGTAGCAAGATAGTATCACACGTCATGCTTTGTTGAGCTTTTTTAGTTTTTCAGTATTGCAAAGTTATTTTTGATAGTGCTAGCAAAGTGCTAATGGTACACTCAATGGGCTTGGCGTTTAAACATAAAAAACAGCTACTGACGCAATTTTCCTTTTGAACGAAGGTTCAACTCATGACCATGGTGAAAAACATCCTTAATGGCTTAAGTTTGTGCTTTAGCTTTATCTTAACAACGTTTTTATCTTTAACACATGTTTTACAGAATGACATGTTGGTCTCAGATCTGCATATGATTGCATCTTTCTATTTTATATGTAAAAGATGCCCTCATGCATCTTTTAAAAGGCAGTTAATAACAGAAATGTGGATTCAGGCTCATAGGATATAGTTAAAAACTTAGTAAGAAGGGCTCTGGAGAGAAAGTTCAAGAAAAACACATTTGGTGGAAAGTAAACAACTTTGGACTCTGCATGCTAAGAGTGGTAGTAGATGAGTATGTCTGAGAACCAGGCCAGGTTACTAATAATAAAGTAATGTCTAATAGTTGAACAAAAGATTGAATACTGACTTCTGGAAGTTCCCGGATGTTCCCAAAGTGACATTCACCTAAAACAATTCTCTTCAGCAGGGATTCAGGGTTGCAGTCTGGGACTCCTGTACAGCATAAGGCTGTGCAGGTGATCTCTCAAGAAGAGCCATGCAGGTAATTTATTTTGTACATTCCTCATGTTCCTCAGTTCCTCATGTGATTACCTGATTTTTTGGCTTTTTTGCCTTTAATTGGATAGAACAGTGGAAAATGACATGAAGTGAGCGGAAGAGAGAGGAGATGGGGTAGGATTGGGAAATTACCTCAGGTCGGACTCGAACCAGGGTCCACGGATTTATGGTGCCTTAGCCAACATGGCATATGCTTGAGGCTAATGGTGTCATTAGTGAAGGGAGAGAGTAAAAATAGTCACAGTCTCGAACCCAGATCTCCAAGTTGCTAAACATGCAACTTCATCATGATGAGCCAGTCTTGATGGTGTTACAGTGAAAGTGCATACTCAATCATAGTGATGGTACTCAATTACACATGCAATTCACGCATAGTGGCATCCCTCATGCATCTATCACCATACTCCTCCCATCCCAGTGTGCTCCACACACTAGTGCTCCACTCTTCTCTGAGGAACCTCAGCCTATCCTGTAGGTCCTTTATAAGACTCATACGTTGGACACTTCTGACACCATGAGTGATTGTCAAAATTATGGAAGGGTGCTTGGTCAGGCTTAACAGCTGCTCTCTGTATTGCCAAGCACAGTTCCAAAGTCAAAATTATGAAGTGCAGAGTGCAGAGTGCTTCTTTCCTAAATTCTGGGAAAGCATCAGTGTATCCGTAACATTAAAGAAATACCCACAATCAAGCTTGCTTCTGTATCAACCAAATTGCTGGTCATTCTATGAAGTAAGCATGCTTGACATTGAGATAGAGAAGGGAGAGAGCTATACCACCCCTCCCACCCCCCACCACTCTTCAACACAAGTTAAACTGGTAAACATGCCCCCTGTGCACAATGTCAAAGAGCCAGGCTCTACTCAACTGTAGTGACAGAACTCATAGTGTCACAGCGCAAGATTGTGCATTGCGTGGAGGCAACGATACACATTTTCCTGGTAGTCTTAAATAGGCTGATCAAATAGTACTTATTTTTCTTGGAAATGCATTATGTATCTATTATTCTGGATAATATGTTTGTCCAAATGAATGTGGTCTCTTACAGAGATGTGCCAGCAGGATCCCCTCCATTGCACAAGGCTGTCACATTGAATACCCAGGAGGAGATACGAAGGTACAATATTTTGCGTTTTGATCTGAATGATCTGAAAAAGAATAGCTGAGCCATTTATCTTAAACAGCATAGATTCTTTAAATAAGATCCTGTTTCACTAACCAAGAACATTTTCTAATCAACTAATCTATGACTAGTTTGGTAAGTGTAATGTAACATGAAGGCAATAGGCAACACTGTGCTGTTTTGTGTTTACTTACTCTCACAACAGTTTCTTTTGTGCTTCAATTTGTTCCATAGACCCAGACATAGGCCCTCATAAAATAATATAATCATTTCTCTTGCAGGGAAGGACAATGTGGCTCTTCTACTCAACTAAAGGCCATAGTGGTGGCACCTCCAGAGGAGACAAGCAGGTATTAGTCAGCAGCACCATATTATCAGTCTGAAGATGATCACTATGTTATTTCTGCAAACGAAAACAGCTGTTCTTCAGGATATAATGCATATTACAGGCACATTTTATTAGTGATTTCCTGGAGGGCAAGAGGCTGACAGTCCACTTGTGTTTTACTTGTTGGTTCTTCGAAACACCATATGTGGTAAAATCGCAGCAGTTCACCGAGCAAAAATGCCAGTGGGACACCAGCAAGCCACCAGGGGCCGCCAGAGTTGTCTTGATTATTTTGTGTTCTGCATTTTTTTAAACAAACCCTCTGAATATTTATGTTCTCAAGGGATCAACCAACTATTTCTCCCCCATTGCATAAGGCAGTTATTGTGACAGCCCAGGAGGAGATATGCAGGTATTTATTCAATAGCACGATAAATTATGCCATCCTTTTCATTACTTACCAGCACTTTTTTGTTTTCATCTTTTACATGGAAAAAAGTTGCTCTCTTCATTGCTGATTGTTGGTTTAATTGATCACATTAACCAATTACAGTTAGTGAATGTAATAACAGGTTCATTGAATGGCACCCATTGAATTACCCGTAATAACCCATTCATTTCCCCTTCACAGGGATTTGCCTACTGCATCCCTCCCACTTCATAAAGCTGTTCTGGTTGCTGCTCAGGAGGAAATTGCAATTGCCCCCATCAAGCTTGTGGACGCTCGTGGCAGGGAGTGTGAGCGTGGGGCACGTTCTCGTCGGGTTGGCCAGTCTCCCACTCGAGTGCGCTTTGAGGACGAGTCCGAGAAGGAAGCAGAAAGGCGGTACCTGGAACGGGTTCGACAGCGGGGACCTGTGGTGACGGACAAGTCTCAGAACTCTGCTGCAACAACCAAATCTGAACAATCACGAGGCATCTCTACGGCAGCCATCCGAAAAGAGGATGAGGTAACGGCAACACAGGCGATCATACCGCAGGAAGAGGTTGTTGGTAAATGTGACGCCTGTGGTTCGCTGCTGGGAATCATTATTGCCAAAGACCCACACGGCCAGCCAGTCCTCAGTATTGCTGACGGACGAGCGACATTTGTCCCCACGTGGGTCTCACCCAGTCTGATTGAACAGCCGCAGAGCTACGCTGCAGAAAACATGGACATCGCTGAGGGGGCAGGCCTGGCAGAAAGTGTTGGGGGTTCAGGCACGGGCGAAGGAGGTGCGGGGGAGCAGATATCTGGGTTTGGCAAGCTGAGGAGGCGCAGTCTGAAGGGTGAGAGGCGTGACGAGGCAGGACATGTCCTTGGCCCTTACGCCCGCAGCCAGGACCTCTGGGCACAGAGACGTAACTCCTACTCAAAGATGAGGGCGAGCATGGAGGAAGGTAACCTCCTGTATCCCCAGCCCCTGCCCATGCCTCCCCAGGGGGTGACACTCGCTGTTGACTTGCAGCCCATGCTGGGACACTCGACTGCTGCGTCTGGCACCTCTGGGATTCTGAAGGACACATCCCCTTCCCAGTTACCTCTCAAGTCAGCCTTGAAATCATCCTCTAAGAACCAGGGTAGTGGACAGCGGGTGCTGACCCTCATGCCCTCTGTCCAGTACCGGCTTGTCCACCTGGACCAGGACAAGGAAGGGAAGCCTCACCACATAGAGCTTTCGGCGGACGAGCAGCTTACGGTGACGGCGGGGACCTCCTCCACAGGTCTTACCCCCTGTATCAAACAATCTTCTCTCAGGTACTCTACTGCCAAGATGACCTCTGACCTCCCATCTCAGGGATTATGGGAAGCCTCGTCAGAGGCAGTGACAGGTACACAAGTGTTTTTTTTTTTTTTTTTTTTTCAGTTTAATTTTACACATAATACTTGTTCTTAATCAAATTTAGCCACACAATGCTACAGGAGTGGTGCACTTTCACCTGCTGGTTCCCTGCTGTAACCACAGTGGTCTCATATGATGCGAGGGTTCAGCAAGTCCCAGTACAGATGACATAAGGCAGGACGTCAAGACAGGCAAGCAGCTCAGTTGATTCTGCTTTTTCATCCACAGTTCATCTGGGCGGAGATGACCCGGCAGGTGCCTGCGCACCAGTAGGCCCTCTCGAGTGCCGGCCAGCCTTGCGAGGGGGAGGAGTCAAGGCTGATGACCTGAGGTCAGAGCTCCTCAGAGCGGAGCATCGCAAGGCGGAACTCATGTGGGAGGATATGCCAGAGAGTGCTCGGTGAGTCTCAGCGCTTTCGTCTCCTAACTTTTAGAAAAGAAGCAATAAAATGATCCTATAAGCACTGCATATTTTTATTACTGTTGGGATAATTATTTCTTCTTTAGTTGTCAGTTTCAATTTAGTTTTACATTTAAATTATATCACCAGAGCTATACATTAATAGGTCTTATTGAGACAATGTGCATTTGTTTTCATGTGTACACTGACACATCTGTGAACCTGTGTTTAGGAGGGCCATGATGGAACAGGAAGGCAAATCCAAACTCTCGCTGCGCCGCTTCTTCTCTGCCATGGGGCTCAACAGTGTGGGCAAGATGGTGAAGGGCAACCGCTCCAGCAGCATGGATCACCTGTGCTCACCTCCGGCCAGACATCTAGCTCCAGCCCCTGTCTCAGCTTCTGCCTCAGCCTCCCCCGTTCCCACACACCGTCCCCCGACTCGCCTGCAGAGGACACCGTCCCTGCAGTCCCTACACACGGTGAGGCTTGCTACCGTAGATGTGTGGGCACACTGTGTCTAACCAATTTCCGTTTAGTGCTGCGTATCTGAACAGAAAAGTTCATATTTCTTGGATATTTCTCACCCGGACATGACACTGCCCTCACCGTGTTTCTGAGAGAGTGCATGGGAGTGTGTGTGTGTGTGTGTGTGTGTGTGTGTGTGACATGGTAGGATTAATTATGTAATACAAAAATACAATTCTGAAAAAAATACTTTTGTTGACTTTTATTAATGCTATTCAGTCATTACATTGTATTGCAAGAAAATTCATCATGGACTTAAAATTGCTGTTCCATATTCCACCACTAGGAGTCTCCTCTGGCTCAGTTGAGAAAAGTCTCCTCTGTACAGAGCCTGCAGTCCCCAAAGAGGCTAAAGGAGCGCACAACAATATTGGGAGCAGTGCCCTACAACCTGGCTCCAAGGTATGTGTGTGTGTGTTTGTTTATATCTGTATTTGTTAAATTATGTCAGTTGCCATACATGCCCATCAAAGGCTGCTCCACAGTTCATGGTGTGTTCTCTTGTTAGGGAAATTGACCAAGATCCTTGCGTTGGGGATCCAGAAGTCCCTCGTGGCCCCCAGGGACGCTTGGTTCAGGCCTATCCTGATGGGACCTTGCAGATAGAGCTGAGCCGACCTGCTAATGGGCCATTTGGATTTGTTATCTCAAGGGGTAAAGGCCGTCCTGGATCAGGTAAAGTTCCTGACAGGTCACCCATTATATATCATTATATCCCATATACCCATTATATATCAATTATCTGGTGAGACTTTAACAGAGGTGGATAATTCCAGGTTCATAAAGTAAAAACCCTGCCATGTTTTCCTTCTAACACAGGTGAGTTCAGTGAGAAGTTGATGTACCTGTCTTGAACGTTCATTACCATCAGCTGTGTTAAAAGGAAAACATGGCAGGATTTTTACTTTATGAACCTGGAATTGTCCACCTCTGGACTTTAATATCATTTTTCTTTCCTAATAAGGTATTAGATTCTCTCAATTAACATGTATTGTTTTTTGTGCTATTTCTTTGAGATGTACTGTATATCATCAATATTATGCATTTATTTAATATTGCATAGCAATTTTAATTTCTTTAGCAAACAATCTTTTTCAGAGCAAAAAATGGAAATGGTGAACTGCTGTTAATACTTGGCACAGCACATAGGGCAGAGCATATGAATAACCCAATATGCCTGTTTTTCTTCTCAGGTGTGTTTGTGGACCATGTGGGAGACAACTCAGCTGAGAGCATTTACACTGGGCTTTTGGGGGTTGGGGACGAGATTCTAGAGGTGAATGGGGAAATAGTTGCTGGTCTGTCCCTAGACCAGGTAACACGTCTAATGACTCGCGACAGCACAGCAACCATCCGGATCATTCCTCATCGCTGGATTCAGAGCTGAAGGACTCCAGAACAGAAGCCTCCAAGCTTGGCAGCAATACCACAGGGATGGTGCATGCAATGTGGATAAGAATGAATAAACATTTTCACATCAACTTACAAAAGATGTGCTGTTGGTTCCTCAGACATGGCTTAATCAATAAATTATATTTTTGGTTCAAGTAGTCTAGTAGGTTCATTCTGTTACCCTATAATGGAGTTCATGTTTTTTTGCAAACAAAATTATGGCATTAAAATAACATCAATAAATGTACTTTTAATTTCAGGTATGAAATACCTTGGGCATTTTGAACCCGTGTAGTAATTATGATAGGCCTAGTATGGACGATCCAATCAGCCAGAGAATTGCGCAATGTCTCCGCAAAATTAGACATACGCCAGGCCTAATTTGCAGTAGCGATTGTAAATATATTCTGTAACATTTTTCAGCGGTGTTGCGACATTGAGAGTGACGTATCACATGGTAATATTTTGAAATTCAGACATGAGAAAGATATTATGAAAAGCGTTAAGTTCTAAGAAGCCCGACAATTATCTTTTCATGTCTGACAATGAACTGTGTCCGATGGTTGAGACAAATGGCATTGGTCAACGGTTAAGCAGTTAAGTCTTTGGACTGTTAGAGAATTTGTTTCACTGGTTTGGTTGCTTAAAAATAGGCTAAGACTAGACACTAAACTCTTCATTTATTACACCTAAAAGGGTTAGGTATAGCCTAGTTTTTGGCGTCTAAAAATCAATCATACTGCAAAAGGGGGATCTTATCATCAATTTGGCTATTTGCGTGGAGAATAAAGATCCACAAAAGGATGGTGCTTCAGCAGTACGCCTTCAAAATAATAGGGCTCTATGCGATGTCACCTCATGTAATAGAGACTAGCACTGTGGTGATTGGCCATTGTTGATAGTTGCCCGGTTTGATGAAGCGTTATCTACCCTGCAAGTCTGGTCCCAAGGGCTTATCCCAGTGATGCTGAGAAAGCCACAAATATGGCTTGCACGTAAACTGAATTGCTATGCTGCTGTTAGGACCTTGTTTTCCATTCCCACAGCTAGTTCTTCACTATTATGTTGTATTATTTCAGTAATTAGATATTGTACTGTGTGTTCCCATAAAGCCAAAGCGCATCTTAAAACGCACCGCTGATCTCTTAAACCCATGCATTTTATTAATGTGCACTTCGGGTGTAGGTTACACTTAAGGGACTGATTAGTTGTCTAATGTGAATAAATTTATTTCAACGATAGTATTTATTTTATTCTCTCGTAACAGGGTACACAATTATATAATTAAATATATACCAAAATACAATACTTCAAGCAATTCGATACTTTACTTTAGAATAGCTAGGTTTTATGTGAACATTCAACAAAACATTCAATTTTGCATATATTTTATGTGAAGGATTTTAAAAGAAATAGATGCCAACAACAAAATTCAGTTCCCTTATTTCTGACAACTCGCTGTAAATGGGGACAATAACACTGAATGATTTCTCGTATAGGGGTTTAGACGCTTGTCGAGTATGAAATGGCCACGACATGTTCGCTTATCTTGCCTTGCCATATTGCGCCCTTGTTCCGCTCCCCATGCCGCGCAGCGGGCTGGACTCGATGAGGAATTGCACAGACCTCACTTCCAGTTCCAGTCAGTAGCCTAGTTCACTAGCTCCAAAAAATCTTAGACATGGATGGCCCCCAAACAAAATGGCTTCTTGCACATTAGAAGAAATATTACATCGGCATTTGTAAGTTCATGTGTTTATTTATAATACTTTAAAGAAGTAGAATATATAGCCTAATACTTACTCAGTTTAACGAATTTGTCATCAATAGATGATTATGGTCAGAGAAAAACAGGCCTATGTGTAAGCTATGATCAGAACAACAAGGCCTATTATTTCTCAATTCACTTTCGATGTCTTGCTTTTCAGAGATTTGTTGCTGTAAAAACATTGAAACATAAATCCTTGAAATATTGCACAAATCGAAATATTTTGTCTCGACACAATTAGGAACGGTTGATCAATTAATCGTTCGTTTCGAAACGAAAATCAAACAGTCTTGGGCACACAACCTTGATAGCACATGTGAAATGCTAGGTAGCCTACTAATAGCTTGAAGTTTTAGTGTGTCAGTAGGCTACAATCCAAGCTAGTGCTAGATAATAAAAATACAGAATTTTTGCCAGATCTAAAGTTTACATTAACAGAGAAGAGAAATTCAACTAACTTAAACCAACTGTGTTTTACATTCCCCATATGGGTTTGGGGATTAAATTGTCGGATGTCAGTGTAATGCACGAACGCACAACTATGTAGAAATAACTAACATAATACGAATGCATAGGTAATAATGTCACCTGTCATTTTATGTGAAGCAAATTATGTATAGCCTCATTCAGTCAAATACTGAATATGTGAAAGAAATCTGCCTGTCTCTCTTTCATTGACTTAAAGTATTCAGAATTCACCATAACGCATGCCACAGAATAACGTGCCATCATAACGGTTTTGTGTTGGCAGTTCATCTGCAACAGAGCAGAGTGAGATAAGGTTCAATACTCTGATAGCCTTCTGAGGTATGCCAAAGGAGACGTAAAAAAAAACCCCGTCAGAACCGTTAAATAATTTCCTTTTCTTAATGTTTACCGGTAGGTTAAAACAGTTTGGATTAATTGTGTCATTCGTTTCGAGTTAATCGTGAAAACGCTGAATAAAGATTAAGCTATAGGCTGACTTCATCTTTTTTCGTATTTACCTGAAAGGTTGTAGACCTTATAATGGTTACACGACACATCCTTGGAAAACAGGGTTAGTGAAACATTGTAGCCAGTAGGCTACTGCTCCACATATTGTTCTTTTGTTGCTTGCGATATGTTTGTTCCTTTAAAATTAATGTAACACTTGAAGCTTAACAGCAGATCTCTCCTTATTCTTCAGACTGGTGGCGCTCAGTTCTGTGCTTATGGAGACAAGCTTGACAGTGATTACACATATCTTGCCATTTTCTTGAACCACGTCTCGACAAAATGAAAGAAATATCTGTGGCAGGGACTTGTCAGAAAAGTCCAAATGTCGACGCTAGCGGTTCGTTGACGCAGAATTCAGGCGTCAGGGGGTCTGAGGACGAAAACCAAGACGAACCAAGTTCAAATGACACATCCAAGAGACAAGAGGAGACTGATAAACCGCCTACCGGGACTGGCATCCTCAACGGCGATGCCAAGGGAACAGCTTACGCCCACCACCTAAAAAAGGAAGTACCAGTGATTGAACTCACCAGGAGGGATGATATAAAAGGAAGAAACCACTGGACAGAACAGCACAAGGTGCAGACAACGGAACTGTGCAGGCCACCTATTTCTTTGCCCCTGCCGCACCGAGACGCACCAAACGACACTCGAATGGTTCAGCTGAGCCCTACCGCCTTTCCTCTCCCGGCAAGAGCGATGCTCTACAATAACGTTACGCAGTCGCTCGCCACAATTAACAGGTGAGTGAATGTCCTTCCTTATCTTCAAGGCATCAAGGACGAACAAAATAAGCGCCCAAACATTTCCACCTTAATTAAAATAGTGTTAGGCTCATCTCATGAAGTTGCAGTCAAATTTAACGTGTATTTAGTAAAGAAACAATGCTTTAATGACTGATGTAGGCTAAGTAGTATTGTGTGTGTGTGTGTGTGTGTGTGTGTGTGTGT
>JAGFZM010000082.1:724552-753631 GCA_017657215.1 Limnothrissa miodon | reverse complement strand
TGTGTGTGTGTGTGTGTGAATGCACACGCTTGTGTGATTAAAGGCATTTGAGACTGCTCTTGTATGTTTGTGCACAATGCTTAGTGGTTGGTATTTAATTGTTGAATGTTGTTTTAAGTGTGATACCTTTTTACAAACTAATAAACATGTGGTAAATGACTTGGGATGTCTGTGAATGCTGTGTCTGCTTGCATGTTCATGTGTGTTCCAGTGTGCTAAACTCATTTCTGACATTGACATTTCCCAATATTGTCAGTGCCTTTGGCGGTGAGTTGGAGCAGTATGGAATGTACCCTGGTAGCAGGGTAAAGCGCAGACCCACGCCTTACGAGGTTGAACTCGACGAGGGTAGGCGATTTTTAGATCTTTATAAGTATGGTAAGATGTACCTCTGCTGTGTTGCTATTCATTGTCAAAATTCTTCGCCACCTAAACCCCACCCCCACCCCTAGTTTGTGTTTTCCCCTCTCAGATCATCCAGTATATTTGTTCACTCTTAAGTTGCAACACAATATGTTTTTTTTTTTAATCATGTTTTACAGATGAACCACAGGTATGTCATGAATGTCTGAATGTCATTAATGTTCCGTTTCCTCTGTTTAGCATCTGATGTAACTTATTTTGAGCGTTGACCATTCAGTATAATGTATTTTCTCCTTTATAAAGGTGCCGCTTAATGGAAAGAGAACAGTGGTGCTAAAGAATTACATTAGTTATCTGGAGGAGGGGTAACTGGCTGCTGTTCAAAACAGTGAATTTGCCGCAGTCAATGCAAAGCTTACAATCAGTGCTACATGGATTAATGCAGCCTACATCTGACCTGAATTTGTTTTATTATTTATAGAAAACTGAATGACTTCCTTCTAACATGTTGAACTCATAAGAAATCATAAGACATATTCGGATGCTTTGTCACTGAAAGCCACTGATTTCTTTGCCAGTACCTAATGATTGTGTCACTGTCTCTTGGTGCGACATGATGTTTCATCATTTAGCTGTTGATGATGGACAACTTGACGTCTTACACACCACCATGCCAATAATCACGATTCCTATTCTTCATCACATAATGTAGTTTTTACTTACTAGTGATTTTTTCTGTTTTCCAGTTTCAGAAAACCAGACCATTTTTCTTTGCTGTCTTGTGTCTGCTTGAAAAAGGCTATGTTATTTTTCAGCTTTTCCCCATTACACGTCCATGAGACGGATATAAAATTTTTGCTTTTCTTTCTTCACATTTCATCTGTCCTTGACTTATTTATCCAGCCAAACATTGTCCATATCTTCTTACAGATGTTTGTCGGTCAACAAGTAGAGACACCCCATTACATCATCCAGATGATGGGTCTACTCTACATTACTTTGGTGCTTCAATCTCTTTGTGCCATTTCAAATTTTTAACTCCCCATCTCATCTTTTTGTCTTGTCCTAGCTGGGGAGCCAAAGATTGTGCGGCGCATCTTCACAAACAGCCGTGAACGCTGGCGCCAGCAGAACGTGAACGGGGCGTTTGCCGAACTCCGCAAGCTCCTGCCAACCCACCCACCTGACAAGAAGCTGAGCAAAAATGAGATCCTGCGTCTGGCCATGAAGTACATCAACTTCCTAACTAAGCTGCTTAGTGACCAGGACAGTGGCACGGAGGGTATAGTGATGACGGGCACCGGTGGAGACGATGGCCGCGAGATCTCAGGCATGGGCCAAGGTCGGGGCGTTGTGGTGGCCAACTGCGGAGGTGACGGAGGTGCCAGTGGGCTGGTCAGAGAGGAGCTCTTGCTGCAGGAGGCGCTGTCCCCGGGCTCAAGCTGCGGCAGCCTACTGGATGGAGACGGCAGCTCAGAGGGGTACGCTGAGGAGCAGGACTCACCTCCTGCCCAGCCCACACTGTTAGGCAGGGGCGGGCAGCACCCGCATGCGGCACGGACACACGAGAGCCAGGGCCAGCGATGATGCCAGTTGGTGTGGAGATACCTGGAGACACACACTCTGGAGACCAACAAGCATCAGTGTCACAGTTCTTAGCCATTAAAATCCTAAAGTTAATTTCCCAATCTGAGATCACCCAGCACGGATCAATAACTGATGAAGCTAAAAAAAGTCTGTTGGTGGGATGTCAAGACCACACATAGGCACTTCTAATGTCTGACATTACCATTTCATGATGTCTGTGCATTTAACCTGCTCCATTATCTTAGCCTACACTATGCTAGAGGCCACAAATGCATTGCTATACTACTAACACTACACACCCTGTCAAAGATCTTTCACAACCTTTTATTCATTTGATGCCTTTGGATTATATTTTAGGGTCAGGGGGTTACTAATCTAAAGATTCTCTTCCTGTGAGCAGTTTTCTGACAACAGTGTTAGCTCTTCAAAAGAAAGGTTATATAATATTACATGAAACAGTTCTAATATTGCACAATTGGTGGAATGGGAAAAATTATTAATTTATAGCATTTTGATGGCTGCAATCCAACATCATCATAAAGGTTGAGCCAAGATTACAGAATAAACGTTTTCAATACGTTTTTTGATGTTCTCGATAAGTTGTTTTGAGTGATTTGGAAGAAAATGACCCCTTTTTATTGTATCTTTTTTACCCCTTAGTACCAAAAATCAAACAAGTTGTCTGGTAGATGATCCCCAACTTTTTCATTTAATGTAATTTAAAACTGTTACATTTTGGTTAGTCTACTCTGTATCATGCATCATTTTGTAATACACATTTTATGTTAAATGCAATACTGTATTTAACCCAATCCATCTGGAAGCATAATATATTTTTAGTAAATAAACAATACCAAGCTAACATGGTACCAAGCAATCTGCAATGCAGCAAATTCGACCATAAGCTAATAATTTAATTGTAAAAATAAGTTGATTATGCATGAGTGGACCACATCCAGTTGTAGTTAAATGTAAGCAAGACATGCTGGAAACCACCAATAATATTTTCATGAATACATAAGTCATCATGGTCTCAGTGATAGTCTACTCACGTTAGTATTTTGTTGAGCTCTGGTCTGGTTTTACACCCCCCTCTGTTGTATATGTCCATTTGGTACAAGAGAGACACAGTATGTGAATCAAATCGAATATACATCAGTTTATTTACCTTTTTTGTTGTATTTTTTTTACTTAAAGGCCGGTCGTATACATTGCTGAATAAATACACATGTGGCACAAAATAGCCCATGGCTCCAAATAGTCTAGCAAATATTTATTCTCTGCTAAGGCACAAAACATATTTGGAAATCGCTCTAAATGTCTAAAAACTCAATTATTAATTTAATAATAAAATAATACAAAAACGCCCACAAGCAGGATACATGATTGTTAATCAAGTATACCTAGGATATGAGTGTTCTTGTTTATTTTTCTATGTTTTGGCATTTTTGTTGCTCACAGATTACTGCAGAAGATGGCTGTAGTTGGTTCGCTTTATTTTAGCTGCACATGAGCAATCTAGAGCAGACATCAGTGGTGGCCCTAGTGAGAAGGAGCCAGCAGCCATGTCTCTTGTCTAACAATGGTCATGCCATCACACTGCATCAAAACAGTTTGGCACATGCATTGTTTTTGTCCTCTCCATCTGAAAACCTCTGATCACAAGCCCGATTTAACATTATCACCCATCTTTCACATGTGTGTGAGTCCTGATTAAATAGGTACCACCATTTTATTTTGAACATCACAAAGGTACAAAATCCTGTGTATTGCACCATAACACTGTCATCTGTAAAATATGAATATGTCACTGTAACAAGACTACAGTCTCGGTTGTGGCTCTATGCCAGATACTTACTATGTAGTGAGAATGTACAGTGTGATGTGTAAACATGTTTTAGTGATTTGTGTAGACATATCCTTTTATTAATTTTGTCCAGGCAAGTAGTACAAAATATGTGGGTGCTTTCAAAATTGATATTACATGTACATATATTTTCAGTGTATTACATTTGGTTGGCTGTAAATTTACACTAGGGGAAATCTGGAGAGGAAAAAATGGGACATGCAGAAAGTATACATAGTTCATGTTGTAGATATAATGGATATAGGCTAACAATGACAAAATATCTCAATTTTTTCATTCAGGAGCCTAGATCTAGAGGCAAAATTTGTTTATCTGTACCTATTTGCCAACGTAATTTCCCCTATATGATTCTTTACTACTACGGTATATGTTACAAAAATCTACAAGTCATTGGTTATGAAAAGAGCAAGAATGTTTTGTAATGACCTGTAAGGTACACTGAGGAGGTCAAATAAGAAATGTAGATTTATTTTTATTTTCATATTAGTGTACAAGTATTAGATGGTACATTCCTCCTATTTACACATTCTTAAATATTTTCTCTTAATGATTGTGGTATTTCATTACACCTCTTTGTAGTCAATTTACCCTAGGTACACAGCAACATACTTTTATGTTTTAAACTGGAGGTTCTCTCAGATTTGTAATAAATATAACTTAACAACTCTGTTTGTTCTTTGATAAATATCTATAAGCATATTGTGATGCAATATAATTAGGAATTATCTTTATATAAAGCACAATAAAGGATGTTTATGTCAACAGTGGGCTCAGTCCTTACACTACTTTTGACTGTCAGAATATTTATTTATAATCTAATTCAAATTAAGATGGGTTGTATTGCTTAACGGTGAGCTGTTCCATAATTGCCAAAAGGGAGTTATACCTGGGGACAGCTAACATACCTCTGCTTTGGAATCCATAAGCTGAATTCTCACTTCCTTTTCACAAGTGACAACTTCCTGTTAAGGTCAGCGCACAGCAGGATATCCTGCCATTGTATGGACATTATGCTCCAGGCATCCCAAATATTATGGAAAGCCACACACAAAATGTGTGACGTTTATGCTAATAATATGGTTTCAAAACCGAGCAATACATATTTTAGCAATATTGATGGATACAGTTGAAGTGCGGGTTTAAACAAAATGGCAGAAATCTACATGTGCATAGAAGCAATATAAGCAGCAAAGTCAAGCAGTTGTGGAAGAGTAGGAAAGGTCTGAGCGAGAGAGTGAGCGACAGAGGGAGAGAGAAGAAAGGGGGCGAGAAAAAGGAGGGAGAGAGGAGGAGGAGGAGGGGCGGTGGATTTATCAGGCTTCTGCAGATGGGAGGCAGTGTGGCTCATGCTGCCAAGTGATTCTGTATGCTAATGAGGCTTTATCAGTCCCGCTGCAGGAACAATATACTGGATTCCACACAGGGAGTCCTGCCTGCCAGATAGAGATTACACTGCCTACACATTTATTTACTTCAGTATGAGAATAACCCTCTCTTTCCTCACACACACACACACATAGACTCACAAACAAACAAACAACAAATTTGCTCACATACATGCGCACATCTACATAATAAATCTGCTGATAAAAATAGAGTGATAAACATGTGCTTACATTTATGTTGCATAGGCTATATGCTCACTTTTTTCCAACAGATTTATTCTAAACCTGATAATTGTACACAATCTAAAATATGTTAGTGTGCTTACTGTGCAGATCATCAATAAGGTAAACAATTGCTTTTTGTTTGTTTGTTTTATCAAACTCAATCATTTAAAAATGACAGAACAGACGCCAATCACTTGGCAACATTTTTCCAAACCACAAAATAAACTACGCTTACAAATAGTGGAAGTTGTTTATTTTGAGCACTGCATAACACAGCCAAAAAAGGATTAAGGTCTGATTTATGAGACATACTCGTTTATATGAGATCAAATACATAGGTTCATAAGTTCTTCAAAATAGAACCAAAACTGTGACCTACGGGTGGACATTCCAGGAAGAGGAGACTATAGGTTATGATCAGCATTGCACTTGGATCCTTTTTTGTCTGTTGCAGTCTAACAAATGTAGTAACAAATCTATAATGATAATTAATGTCCCCAACTTTCTTAGTGTTTTGGAAAAAGAAATCTGTGATTCTTATTCTTGTGTCACATTTTAAAATTGACTTTCAAACGGTCTATAAGAGATTTTTTTGTTTATTGTTTTAGTGACAATTTGCTTCTTCATCATTAGACTCTTCATCAGTTGATCTCTAGGGACTCAATCTCTGCATGGTGTCTGCTGCGTTGTTCTTTGTTGTTCAGTGGAGGACGACCTTTGACCCATAATGAATAAAGTTCTTTCCTTTTGGTTGGATCAGTTTTTTAAGACATGGTGTCAATAGGGTTTTCTTTGATGTTAAGTGTTGCCACTAATTAAGTGGTGGAGTGGAAAGTTCGTATTGTCAATGGCCTCGGAACAGAGTCTTACCTCTGTGCTGGGATCTGGACTGAAGGATTCGCTTCCTGCTATGTCTGCATAAGAGTTGGGTGCCTCTACAAAACTCTTAAAGCTTAGTGAGCATGTGTGCTCGGAGTTAGATTCAAAGAACAAATCCTCATCTTCGCTTTGAAGCAGGGGAACCAGAGTGATTGCCTTGACTTGACTGTTCTGAAATTTAGCATTGGGAGAAATTAATGTCTACTGGAACAGTGTTGGATGACGCCAGTGTAATAAATTAGCTAGGAGGTTCTGTTGACATCAGAGGACCAAAATAATCCAAAATTTAATTTCAATAGAAAGACAAGTATTGACTGTTTTCATCTGTCCCTTTGGTTTGTGGTGGTGGTTTTGGTGAAGAGTTACTAAAGAAAAGCTTTGTTCCATAGGTGCTGTCTCATACTAGAGGAAAGCATCCCAGAGGAAGTCTAAAACAAAGGGCACTAATTGGTGAAACCACTGGCAAATAGAAAAACAACTTGTATTCTCCTCATCTGGAGATGCTGGTATGTCAGATGCAGGAGTTGCAACGTTTCCAGGGGCACATTCCACATCAGGCATTTGGGCTGGCATAACTGAAGGAAGACTGACTGACATTGAGTCATATGGTTGAGGTAGAGGGGTTTCCATCACTTCCTGAATAAGTGATGTCATTAAATTAGATATGGATATGGATCTGCTGTCATCAGATAGACTTTCTCCAGTGGCATCGGAAGAAAAGTCTGTCTCTCTTAGAGCTGCCTCATCAAAAATATCTGAGACCAAACTATATGAGTCTTCAGATGAATTCTCACTGTCATCATCTTCAGCATGAACAACTGAGGGGGTATATTGGTCACCTGAGGCTCGGGTATCTTCTGGGACTGGTCTTACAGAAATCAGAATGCAGTTTTCATTTGAATCTTGTAGGTCTCTGCTTGAAGATGTGGATGTCGCTGAAAAAGGTTGATTGTATTCTGTGTTTTGGGCCTCAAGTCTCTCAACCAGATCTTTGCCGTATGTGCCAGTACTGTGGTAATCTTGCTCACTCATTTGGATATCCATACGAGGCCTGTTCTCCAAACCCATATCCATGGCTATTTCAAAGGGTGGGGAGGGTTGTCCCAACAAATGTGGAAATTTTAAGTTATCTTCTGATTCCGTTGAGGGGTGATTAGTTATGATTTGCTCGCCATCTTGGACAAAGTCTTCAGCCTCTTGTAAGCCATCATCTGTAAGCACTGACTGCAAAAATAGATCTGAGCTCCTACTTTCTGATGGAAGGTCTGGTGGAGAAGGAACATAGTTACATACCTCTGATTTATTTCCCTTGGTAGACCTATCAGATACAATCTGGCTGCTACACTCCTGTATTTCAAAAGAAAATGAGCACTTTGCAAAGTTGCTTTCAATATTTTGTGCAGAAGTGTGACTTGATGAAGGATAATTAAAAATGCTGCCTTGGTCATCCTGAAGTATGGAACTAATATTGGTTAAATCTAAGTGTGAAGAACTGTGGTTTTCTTGGTCTAATGATGATAGGTGGACATTTGGTTTCATGGTGTCCTGGGAGTTATCTGAGACCACACTGTTTCTATTTTGTCTTTCCATCATAAAAGAGGCAAAATTATGTGGTTACCATGGACCAACTTCACATACAACCTGTAATAGGTCCACTGAAGACTGTATATTCTAAAATTATGAATCAATGAATCTTTATTTATGACACATTTGTGACATCAACACTGCCCTCTGATGTAGCCATTTGCACCACAGCTCCACTTAAACCCAGACATGATAAGTACGAGTTACTTTTTATGGTTCATCTTTAAAATCTTAAAAAGGCAACATTTATTTTGGGGCACATTTTAATCCTTTCCAGGATGTTTTGCATATTAGCATCATCTGCTGGTGGTTTGTTGAATAAATCCAATGGAAAACAATTATTGTGACATGCATCTTTAAAGTTGGTTGAATTTCACTGTAGAGAATTTCTCTTCTTCAAATGTCTTCAAAATACTGATCAGTGTATGAAGTAAAAAAAGGCTTGATTGCTGGGATTTCAACACACATCCTACATCATCGTTATTAGCGCATGGATACATTTTTCACCTTCAGTAGCTGAACTCATTATAATTTTTTAGATGCCAAATATAGCAAGTATAAGACACCATGCATAAAGGTCAAAGTAATGAGATTGCCAGTGTATTCATGACATTTAAAAAAAATCAGCACTCTTATGCCATCTAGTGGATAACAGGTATAGAAAAATAGACCAAACTTCATACAATAGTTCACAGTAAAAACTCAACTCAAGATGTAGTTTTTAAATAGAATAATGTGACATTATTCGTCATGTCACTTGTAGATAATTGAATGTACAATTAAAACACACAGGTTGTTGCAACTGATCCTATTTATTTATTTATTTTCAGTAGGGTTGTCATCTCTGCATACATTTGATGTTGTCTAGGCCCTTCCATTGCATAAACAGAAAGCAGAAGAATCTTCGGCTACTAGTTACTTATTGTGTTGTTCTGAGAAGCCTACCATTGTTACCAAAATAATAGAGCCTATGGTTAGTTTGCGTGAAACACAAAAACAAAAAACAAAAACAAAACAAAAAAAAACTAAATGGACAGACTCATGCTAAAGGAGAGGTCTGACTCAAAGGTCATTGGAGTCAGTTGTTAACATCTGAGTAGAGGAGGAAGCCAGAGAAGGTGCTATCGTCTTCACTACTTGAGTAAACTCCATTCCAGTCCCTCAAGGTTTCCAGCCAAACCTGGTCTCCAGAGGCCAATCTGAACAAGGCCATGTTGGAGGCTTGGTCGATGTCCTGGCCATAGAGGGAGTCACGTGTACGCATTTTGCGGACACCATTTACTACTAAGGCAGCACGGAGTGGCCGGTTCCGGACAGTGATGTGATATGAAAACACGTACACACCTGCAAAGGTACAGTTGAACTTGCTGGTGGCAGCATCCCAGTGACCCTCCTCATTATATAAGACCTTGTCAAATTTGACAGGCAAGCCAGGTGGGGGGAAAGACCTGCTTGGGAAAAGGCCAACGCTGAATGCTGAGCGACTCTGGATTGCATTCTCCCCTTTGACACCTTTGACTCCTCTCTGCCCCCTTGGGCCCTTTGGGCCTCTGGCTCCCTTCAGTCCGGGGAGACCTCTTCCTCCTGGTGGACCTGGTGGCCCCAGAGGTCCTGTGTCTCCTTTCACCCCTGGAGCGCCTGCATCCCCTTTCTCACCGACAGCCCCAGGAGGTCCCTGCGTGCCATTCTGCCCGAGAGGTCCAACTTCACCTTTCGGTCCAAGGGGGCCAATATCACCCCGGTCCCCCTTCTCTCCAGTTAGGCAATCTCCAGTTTCCCCTCTTTCCCCCTTCTCACCTTTCATCCCATCCAAGCCGGGAGCTCCCATTATTCCCACTCCCCCTGGATCACCCTTCTCCCCCTTAATACCGCCGTCACCCTGATCCCCTTTCTCTCCTAGTTCACCTCTCATCCCAGGAGGACCAGGTTCTCCACTGCTGCCCCTTAAACCAGGATCACCTGCTTGGACAGAAATATCTGCTGTAGAAATAGCAGTTCCATGCATGCAAATATAATCTTGTCTCTTCACAGTTACATTTACAGGTGGGAGAACAGAGAAATGAAAATGACGTCTATAACACTTGCACAACACTACGCAGATACTGCAGGAAACAGAAACTATAATAGGCCTACTATCAATAAAAATCACATTATCATCTTTGGAAATATTTTGGGCCCGCACCTTTTTCCCCAGGCCTTCCTGGTATACCTAACCCACCAGGGATCCCCGTCTCTCCACGTTCACCTTTCTCTCCTGCAATCAATCATGTATACGACGCAGGTAGCTCTCTTACAAAAAATCAACATAGCATAGCTATATACTTAAAATGAACAATACATTACACATTTGATATGAATAAAATCTATGCAGCTAAATGATAACAGAGCTTCTGTTTGATGGTCTGACTAAGGTGAGATGAAAATTATTCACCTGTATTCCCAAGAAGTCCTGGTATGCCAGGCAGGCCAGCTGGACCAGTTGGCCCCATTGCTCCTATCTCACCCTTTTCTCCTGGAGGACCTGTCACATAGAGAGCATGGTTCAAATTGTTACCAGATTTGCTAGTCAATATACTACTACATAACTACATTAGTAGTATTTAGTGTGTAATCCTCATTAAACTAATTCAGTATCTTTTACAAGAGTACCAAACACATTGGTACAATTAGGGTTCTCTTTAAATAGATCCTAGTTCATACCTGGTAAACCCTTCTCTCCTACTGGGCCGGGAGGTCCTTTCTCTGGAGGACAGCACTCACAGAAATTAAAGAAGCATTCATTATAGTCCAGGGTGTAGTTTTCTAAGCCCACACCAGCTGGCACCATGGCCTCCGTGTGGTAGTCAGTGGAGTAGGCATCACTAGCATACGTGGTGCTGTCTGTAGAGGAGGAGGAGTAACCATCCATTATAGATTCAGTGGTCTCCTCTGTCCCTGCAGAGCTGGAGGGACTTGGAGTAGTAGTAGTGATCTGGTGGAGACCCACACGGGGAGGAATGCCCTGGACTGGCCCACTGCCACCTCGTGGGGGCTTCTTAGTGTGTTTAGGTTTTGGCCATCTTGTGGTTCTGGAAGCAGTTGTCTGGGTTGCCATGAGGGTGGTGAGCAGGGCCATCGCCAACAATACAACATGCAGTGCTTTCCGGGTCATCTCAGTGTGTGTCTAAGAACGATATGAAGGAGTGTGCATCATTTATACACTAAGCAAGGTAGATGGACAGACAAACAGAAACGTTGTTGAATCATACTTACAGCATAGATGAGTCTCAGCCTTTTCTGAGGAGACAACCAACCAGCACTGCCTTTTAACAACTTGCACTTTGGTACCCTTAGTCAGTCTGACCAATGAGAAGCATCTGTGATTTCAAAGGTGGATTGCATCTGGCTGGGACTCCGAAGCCGATATCTGAGGACTAGCCAAAGTGTATCACTTTGAGATTCAACCAAACCAAGCAGTCATGCTTTTCAATCTTTCCCTTTCTTGTTCTATGCATGAAAAATAAAGCGCTTCAATTTGTCCTCAAGAGGATAAGAAAGCCTTCACTAATACTGTACAAACTCAGTTCCAGGTTATGGGTGTCATGATTTTCCCAAGGATCAAAAGAGAAACACAAGATGGGGGTGTGTGTAAAGAAAATTATGCCTGTGTCAGTTGACACCAGGGGGTTAAGGACAGGAGTATAAATACCTTGCAGGGTACATGGAAAACAAGCCAGAATATGTGTAATAGTAAGATATCTATCTAGTGTTCAAGGTAAACGAAACTTGATAAGATTAGACTGTACAAATTAATAGACCCAGATCTAAGTTTGCTTGTTCAGGTTCACACAAGTCAGCTCGACCAACCCACTGGCAGCACATCAAACAGGATCAGGAACACCACAGCAAGTGAAAAAAAACACCTTTCAAAAGGAAGCAGAAATAACTGTAATAAATTCAAGTTTCATTCAGTAGAGTCTACTTTAGGCCTACTCCATTTCTTGACCCATGATCTACGTGGTGGATTAGGCTACTGGGGGGGTTGGAGGGGTAGCCTACCAAAGTACTAAAGTAGCCTACCACAGGTATGGCCTGCCAAGTTACCAACACACTGTGATACAAATTGCTCACACAAATGTAACTATGAACATTGTGGACAAAAATTAAGTGTCCACTATAAAGTAAAATGCTCTTTAATGTAAAAGCATCAGTATGTGGATTCACACATTTCATATTAGAGTTAGGGCAGAGGGGGAGAAACTACATCTGAAGAGTCTGCTGGAAATGACGCACTGCCTTGCGTCATTGGTCTGAAAAAAATAAAGCCCTTTATATTCTTTCTAGCCGACCTCCAATTGCCTGAACATAAATGCACCATGTCTGTATTTTTACTTTTGCGAGATGGACTTGGCCTGGTTGAAAACATATATTTATCACATTACCTAATGTACAGAAATGCATTTAAGCACGTTGACTTTAACCTACTTCTGAAAAGACCAGGGGGGAAATCGAAGTGCCCAAACACATAATGCTTTACATTGCCGAGAATTGCTTTACATTTGGGAAGTAGACAATTTATAGCCTATGTTTTATAATTGCCATTGTAGCATACCCAGTGTTTTTGTGGTGCAATGAATCACAGAGCATGGTCACTACAAATTCACTGTAGCCTACGCAACTACTAGTGTTAGTGATGTTTGGAAGGCTACGTAATGCGCCCACTAGACGCTTGGCAGCCTTCGGTATTCTCCCAACAATAGACTATTATCAAGTCGCGGTGCGTAAAGTACGAGTATTTTTCCCTTAAATTCGCCATGGAGCGTGCGACTCGTCAGATTTTACAAAAATGCTACAGAATATTAGCCCACTTCAGTGAAGCAGACTAGAATGGAACATAACCGACGAATGATTCCTCGTGGTGTAGGCTATCTGCCGGTCTCCTCAAAAGCTGTTGTGTCCACAGCTACACTCGAATTCGACTTCTCTGCACCGACTGCGGACACGAGAGCTAACAAACAGAGCTCGTACACAACTGCCCACCACCTTTAGCAGAAATCAGATGCGTTGTGTGGGGAGCGGTTTTTTGAAAGGCCGTTTCGTTGCTGACCTTAAGCAGACGTCGGAGGCATTCTTTGTTGTTAATATTCTTTTAAATAATTTACTGTGGAATGGAGTAATTTGTGCAACGATATTAAGCAGTCTCTGTGCGTGTGATGATAGGAGACACAATGACGCTGTTGTCTCTTTTAGGTCGGATCATGCGTTATTTCTTACTCAGGCCAGAGACCTTGTTTTTATTATGTATAAGCTTGGCTTTGTGGAGTTACTTCTTCCATACGGATGAAGTGAAAACCATTGTAAAATCCAGCCGCGATGCTGTGAAAATGGTAAAGGGAAAGGTGGCAGAGATCATGCTTAACGACAGACTTGGGGGACTGGATGTCGCAGATGCTGAATTTTCTAAAACCTGGGAGTTCAAAAACAACAATGTAGCAGTGTACTCCATCCAAGGAAGGAGAGACCACATGGAAGACCGTTTTGAAGTACTCACAGACATTGTTAATAAAACACACCCCTCCATATTTGGAATATTCGACGGTCATGGTGGAGAGGTATGATGTTTTCATGTTTTGTTGCCTGTGTTGGGAAGTTGCCTGTAAGAAAGCAAACTTCACAAATGTTAAGGTGGGATGTGGTGCATAGATGTGTGGGAATTGGCCCTATAGAGACCAGTCCCGTTTTTAATGTAAACGGGTGAGAAAATTAATAAGAAGGCTCAAATAATAATCAGGGCCCGTGTGTTTTGTTTATTAATTTGCCAAAAGAAGTTCTGTAGATTCCAGTTTACAGTTCATAGGACTTGGAACTCTGTGGTAAGGAACAGCAAATATTAGGGGTCACGTCATTCAAGTCTCCAGGTAATGTTACAGATATGTTTGCAGACACACTTGCTTGCATTCTTCACCTAACCTTACCTCACCAAGAAAATATTTTAGGCTCTAGCTTTGTGGAAGCCACCACCCATCTTTCAATGGTTAGTCTTGCTTATTATATTTTTTCTAGTATTCACTATCCCGCTAGTACCACCCGTTTAATGACGACTCCATCAGTCATTTTTGGCTGTTACAGCTAACCTGTGTGTGTGTGTGTGTGTGTGTGAGTGTGTGTGTGAGTGAGTGTGTGTGTGTGTGGTTTTTTTTTTAATGGAGGTTATGGTGGCAACAAGGGCAGTATGTTCATTTTGGCCCTTGTCAACTGCATGCCACAAAGAGGGCAAATCTCTGTTGGACTCAGCTTTACAGAGATGGTTGGAGCTTTCAGTAACCCCTTCCCCCCATTACCCTGCAGCACATTAAATATTTAGCAGCTCTGTCTGATATTTAGTGTGTTCACACAGTAGGCCTCTGTGTTATTGTCTGGAAATATTTGATATGAATGAGACCATTTGAGGTTAGCCTATGACCACAGGTCATAGGCCATAGGTCACAAGATAATGTCACCTTTGTTTGCATGAGATCATACTGGAGAAAAATATTGCTTGGTCATGAAGAGAGTATGGTATTTCCGTTTGTTGGAACACAATGTCACAATCTATTTATATAAAAGAGCAGGATAGATGATATGGAGATGGATTGATTTGTGATTGATCTTACGAAAGCAGCATGGTGAGACATAACTTAGTCAGTGTGTGACCTTGCAGTTTGGAGATCTGATAGGTGTGCGTTGCTCACCAATTGGTCTCTGGGATGGCAGCAAATCAGACTGATTGACTTTGAGTGTATGATGTACACCAACTTTCCAGCCCACCCCCACCCTTCAACACATACACGCAAAAATTGTATTCATTGTTGATTGTTCTTAAATCTGTGTATGTATAACTTCATAGTTTGAGTTTGTGGTAGAAGAGATGTCTGCACATTAGTCAGTGTTAGTAGTCTTATCACGTGGCCCTTTTAAATGAAGCTCCCTGCTGTTGTAATTAAGCTGACCCAGAGGAGCAAATTAGCTCTGTGCTGTGTGAACTTAAGTATAGAATGAAATTACAGCCACCTTCAAGTTACCATCAGTGCTAGACCACATGCCATCCATCACTACGCCATTCAGAATTATGTAAATGAAATGTGATGAAAAATGTTAGTTTTTTTTAAGTAATTATTTTGCAACATTATGTAACAGTATGTAGATGTTGTCATATTTTATCTCAATATTGTATGCGGTGCTGCAAGTTAATTTTGCTGCATTAATATGAAATGTTATTACACACTTTTTATAATGCCATAGAATCCTCCATTCACCTAAATGGGACGTCCTTATGTTCTATCACACTTGGGTGTTGGGCTACTGCATCACTTTTTTCGAGTGTGATTCCAATATAATCAATATCTCGCAGAACATTATCTCTTGTTTATCATTCATGTGGATGTCATTGTTTCCATTTTCCCACAAGATGCTAGTTACCCCTTTATCTTGAGAAACCTTCCAATGTCTCTCTCTCTGTCTCTGAGTTTTGTGTATTAATCACACTTGGATGAATATGGATACTGCTACATTGCATTTGTTAGGGATAATTTTTCAAAATTTAACAAGCAAGCTTTTTTTTATTTTCTAAAATAAACAATCAAAATGGTCCTTGGATCTTACAAAGTGGCTAAGTGTGCCTCCTAGGACATAAGCACACACTTCTTTAAGATATGTTTTTTTTATCTGTGGCTGATGATTTTTTTTAAATGTGAGAGCATTTGTCAATGTCAGAGCATTGATTCTTACTTGATTAGACGTGGAAGAGGCCATTTATGCAATGTAAGCATATTTAGCTTTAGAAAAGATCTCATACACCCCTTTTAAATGTGAAGTTGTACATCTTGTGCAACAATATTACAATTATTGTGATCAATATTAGAGATTAAATGTAGGAAGTATAACTAAACACACACACACACACAATGATCAGCTGCTCCTATTTCTAAAGCCCCAAATGTTGCTAGGATGACCATTGTGCTTTAGCCGTGAATGAAAAAAGAGTGGGGGCAAGTCTTCACCACTGGTTCTTAAAGGTTCACTCAGGGCCCTCATATAAACCTTTCTGCTTTGTCTACTTGTTAAAGTGATGGAAAGCCTCTGAATATGTGAGGATAAAGCACATGGAAGAATGTAAGGGACCCCACATAAAGAAGTTTCTCAAACTCACAGAGGTCTCTTTCTAGGCATTATGCCAAGTGGCTTGAGTTGGCCTCTAAGTGAAATAGATTTTTAGACATGTGATTGAAAAGGAATGCTGAATAACTCTTGGTTGACAAGGGTGAACATAAATGGGTGAAAGTGAGAAATGAGAAGCAGTCAGGGAGGCAAGTTTCATCAAGAAGATATTAGTTACATCACTGGAATTTTGTAAATTGTGCAAACTGTAAAATTAGAATTTTCCTAGGGATAGGTAAATCATTATCTATCTATCTGTCTATCCATCCATCCATTCATAGTCTTCAGTTGAACACTACACTTAGAGCAAACAATGCCTTGTGGATAGTGACTTAAGCTAAACTTTCTAAAATGCACACCAGCTGTTTTTTATGGTTCTTCCTCAGTCGGCTGCAGACTATGTGAAGGCACACCTACCTGATTCCCTGCGGCAGCAGCTCCTGGCCTATGAGAGGGACAAGAGGGAGAGCCAGCTCTCCTACCCTGCTATCCTGGAGCAGCGTATCCTGGCAGTGGATCGTGACATGGTGGAGAAGTTTTCTGCCTCCCATGATGAAGCAGGTGAGGTTTAGAAGTTGATGCTTGACTCAAGCAGATGGGGTTTAGTGAGCTGTGTGGAGGTCTGTAGGTTTGTGAGGGATGGGGACAGGCATGTGTGCAGTAGGCAAGACTGGAGAAACCAAGGCCTGCACATTGAGAGGAAAGTATTCTTACACATTTATGCTTAAGATTATGAATTGAGATGATTGAGATGATTTCCCCAAAGAATGTCAGAAATAAAAAAGATTAGTTCAGTAGTAACAATGAAACACAAAACTCAAATGGGGTTAGAAAGATCTCCCTTGGAGTTGCTTACACATTCTTGACATTTAGCGGGAGACTAAACACTGGGAACAGCCATTGCAAGATTTGTTCAGCACAAACACATCTTGAACAGCACTGGCCCTTCTTATTGTGCAATGCTGTGAGACCAGGAAGCAGCAAGCAAGCTCTCTGTCTGTTTAGTAAAGAGGTTTGTTGTGACTTAGAATAAAAAAACACTATAATAAACACTAGTACTATGTGAAGAACTGACTACAGATTTATTTAGATATACCTCATCATAACTCTATTTTTCTAGGTACAACATGCTTGGTGGCCTTACTCTCTGATAGAGAGCTGACAGTAGCAAATGTTGGAGATTCTAGGGGCGTACTTTGCGATAAAGATGGAAATGCAATTGCACTGTCACATGACCACAAGCCCTATCAACTCAAGGAGCGCAAGAGGATCAAGAGGGCTGGTGAGTGTATTTGAGTATTTGTAGAGGGACATGAAAACTCTATAGGTAAAACAGTGAACTTTGAAATAACATCACACTGCCATCTGCTGACTAGTAAAGATATAGTGAGCATAGTCTGCAGAAATCAAGACCCATTTTCAAAAGATTCTCTAGATTATTTTTTAAATGGTATTCACATGCATTCCAACCCTGGTTTGGTATGATGTGTGAAAAAATAAGTATAATTCAGAATCAAAACAACAAATACAAATAAATGAACAAGCTCTGGTTTTATGACTCAAGGCAAACTCAATCTCAAATAGGTTTGTCTTGAGCCATAAAAAAACAGGGCTTTAGAAATGGTAATAATGGATGAATGAAGGAATTAATGTAATATAAAAACATTCCTTTGCTGCAGGTGGTTTTATCAGTTTCAATGGTTCCTGGCGTGTCCAGGGCATCCTGGCCATGTCCCGCTCCCTGGGAGATTACCCACTGAAGAATCTCAATGTGGTCATCCCTGACCCTGATGTTCTTACCTTTGACCTGGACAAGCTCCAGCCTGAGTTCATGATCCTAGCCTCAGATGGACTGTGGGATGCCTTCAGCAATGAGGAGGCGGTGCGCTTTGTTCGGGAGCGTCTTGATGAGCCACACTTTGGGGCCAAAAGTATTGTACTGCAGTCATTTTACCGTGGCTGCCCAGATAACATCACTGTCATGGTCGTCAAGTTTAAGAGCGGTCCGGGTAGCAGGGCACCAGAATAAACTTTTTTCTTTTTTTTTTCTTTTTTTTTAACCTCTGATATCATCTGCATTGAGTTTCCATGCAAACTCTTTGTGTTGGTAAAAGATGGGTACAGTGTAATGTACTGACGCATATCTTGAACACTGTTATTTATGAAAAATATTGTTTTCTTCATGACTGTTGTTAAATGAACACTTTAGATGCCCTGAACAACTGTTATTATGCATCAACAAGTTCAACACTGGAGTTTCCAGACATTTTGAAAGTTTTTAGTTTTTAACCTATGCATTCATGTGTATCAGGAACTGTTTACTATTATAATGCCACTGCATATTATTCAAAGGCCAGTAGTTATGAAACTGCTATAAATCTGGGGAATGTGTTTTTTTCTGTCTCTGTTTCTTCAAGTATCACAATGTAATCACATAATGCCTGTGCTTACAGCCCAATCTCCCATTTTTCTAGTAAAAGACAGGATATGATTCAGTCTGCATGGCATCCTGTACCAGGGAGGCTTTGTTGATAACTGCTGTAGCACAAATTACATGGTAGGTGCTATGTGTTATTGGTTTTGTCAGTATGTTACAGGATAAATGTATCTGTTGAAATGTCACATATGGTATCATAGTCAAATGGCAAACTTTGCTCAATATGTCATTATTTTCTACTGCTTAGTTATGTCCCTCCTGTTATCTAGTACTACAAGTAGCCTTACCGTTCGTTATGCTAAATTGTGGCCTTTTTCTTTTGCCAATAAGGTAATTGCCAAATAAAACCTCCAGGTATAGGTCAAAAGATAATTTAAAGGGGTCATAAAACAGAAAAACATTTTACCGTTGCTTTGTTTAACTGAAAACCACTTAAAAATAGAATTAGGGACACCATTTGACCAAAATACTAAGCCAAAATATGAGGTTTGTAAAATTGGATTTGGGTTTATTTTTGGGTTTATTTTTTTCAAACTTGAGTAAATTCTATTGTACCATCCAAGAACAAGGTATAACACTGATATCAACCATTGATTGACCCCTTTAAGTATCCAAAATGCAATGTACAGTATATGCCATCACCTCCCCTTTGCATGTATCCTGGCCTACACCCTGTAACAGGAAAGAAACCGCATTTTCTGCAGTATACAAATAAGGCCTATTGAATTCCAGAGAGCAAAATGCCCGATTATAGTGTTCCCTCACCACTATAATCAATTCTGCTACTCGTATTTGTGGCCGTAAGTGAAACAATAAAAGATCTTCAATCATTTGAGACACTCCATGTCCTTTTCAACCTTGGCATTGTTGGCGGTCCGAGATCTAATGACGCACTTGCTCTACGAAGTAGGATATATACGAACTGGCAACATGTATTGGAAATGCCACATTTTGTCACAGAAAAAAAACTGTCAAAGTCTGGCTGTGAAAATGAGTTGTAATTATTTTAGTAGACATAGGCTAAACACGCGTAGATATCGAAAAGTAAAGCCTTTAAAAAGACGCTTGGCTTTAAGCAAACAAATTGAGATCTCACGAATATTTCCCGAGTGTTCCCTTGAGTGAAGTAACCGAAAACGATGCTATATCTGTGTCACTGGCGCAGTTGCGCTGACGCACACTGGTACCGTCAATCGTGACAATCTGTGCCAGGTGGAACGCCTGGAATAGCACACACATTATATCAGAGACTGTAACTGCCAGGATAGTGGGTTATCCTATGACACCTTTACCGAAAATCATGTTGAGTTACTGTTTGCCCACTGCATTACATACGCTGAGTTGTTACCCCCTTTTCTACTGATCTACATAAAGGGAAGTCGTCATCTCATTAGAAAATTAGCTCGACAAGCAAGACTTGGGACAGAGCAGATCCAGATTAATATCACTCCGAGCAGCCTAACATTTAAGATGGGTCACCGTGGTTCTAAGTGTTCCGTGGACTCAAAGATGCTCTTCACGTGTGACGGAGGCCCTAAACCCACTGGAGTACGTCTGAAATTTAACGAATTTTCTACGACTGCTTCTGACACCCAACAAACCAAAAAGAAAAAATCACGGGTTGCATTGCGCAGCTGTGAACGTGGTGATAATGAGAAAACGGGACTTGTTTTCGTTGAGGATCTGACTGGTGGTGTTTGGATGAAACCAGGAGACATTGCCTGAAGATTCTAGCTCTATTTTGCTCGTTGGTCCGTGTGCCAGCATCCAGTGGCCATGCGTGAGACATGACGTCGATAGAGGCCGCAAGTCGCATTTGCTGGGGGAGATCCTACCCGCCTCATGCCATTGATGCATTAATATCTAACATAAGCTGACGGTCTGTGACTGTTTAATGCCAATGGCATTACTAACACTAAGGTGCTCTGAAGTTTAGGGTGTTGAGACTGATCAGAAAAGGACTCCAAGATGAACCAAATGAATTTGTTAACGGGTAGCACCCCATTTACAAGTCGGATAAACTGCTTGTAGACTCATGGAATGATGAACTAGTCAATTTAACACTGTATGGCTGCCATCATAAAATGAGTCACCTGAATTATTTACAAAATGATAGGATTGTACGTGCAGTAGCCTATCGATACGTCCACACCCATGTGAGTCAACCAGCGGCTGCGCGCGCACCACACACACACACTCACACTCAGTTCGGAAGGTTATTTTACTTCTCGATTCCTGAGTTGTTGATCTTTGTTTTCTATCTTTATCATTAATTTTGAAGCAATTCAATTGACATAATTATTGTTACATTTATTGTTGCATCATAGCTGTATTTTATAAACATATGAATTAAAACACATATAAAACAACATTGTGACTTGTGATTAAAGTAGGCCTATCCCATGCTGTAAAATCATTAGCTTTACTCACTGCAGATCCACCCACATTGTGTCTTCACATAGGCTAGCAGGTTATACTTTGACCCCGCAGTCTTCCCTTATCATAAGCTTAATCACCAAGTACTAAAAGACAACACACAAAGTGAACACCCTCAAACTGAGTAGGCACTCTGATCTTCAACATTAATGAGATTTGACTGACTGAAATGGGTCAGAAAAGCTCCAGAGTTCTTGAGGCCCGAGTCTTGTTACTAGGCCTCGACATGTCGGGTAAATCTACCATCCTCTACAAATTAAAGTACAACCAAAACGTTTCCACAGTGCCAACAATTGGATTCAATGTGGAAATGATTAATACCAAGAAAAATAGGAAAAAGTTGGCCTTGACAGTGTGGGATATTGGAGGACAGAAAAAAATGAGGCCCCACTGGAAAAAGTTCTACCAGGACACTGTGGGATTTATCTTTGTTGTGGACTGCTCTGACAAGGAGCGTTTGAATGAAGCACACAGGGAATTAAACCGCATTCTTAGAAATGAGCAGCTGAGAGGCCTCCCTATGGTGATTTTTGCCAATAAACAGGATGTTTCTGGAGCTGTCACAGTAGCAGATATTACGGAGATGTTCAGTCTTCATAAGACTTGCAGTGATCGAGATTGGTACGTTCAATATTGCTCAAGTTCTACTGGAGTAGGGCTAGAAGAGGGATTTCAAAAAATGGCCCATCTGGTGAAACTTCCTTCTGAGGACACCATGAAGAATACCATGAAATATTTGAAATCAAAGACATTTAAATAATTAAATTCTTCTGCATTAGAAACTGTACCCAGCATGCTTAGGATTTAAATGGATATTGAATCAACAAACCTCATGTGTACACTGGTGCTGGACTAAAACAAGTCAATTTTGAGGACCAAGCTGGAGTATTTCATGCCCACATGACATCTTTCACTTCTTGCTTAGGTTTTTCTTTTAAATGGAGATCTGTGCTATGCCATGATCACAATGATGTAATTGTCTTAAAATCCAATTACATGTTTTCAGTTTTCATTGACCAGTCCTGTACAAATACTAAACTGCATTTTTTACACCCCCTCTCTAGGTTTTAGTTTTTTTGATAGACACCAGACAGTCAGGTATAGAGTATCAGGTATGTTCTACTGTGGCAGTGTTTTAATATGTTAGTGTAATAATATGTTTTAACGTATGTTTTAATATGGCAGTGTTTTAATTGCTAAAGTCCCACAAAACCAAAAGGTCCTTCCAACAAAGGTTTTCCCAACACATATCTAAATGTGAAATGAAGGAATCGACTCCAGACCCATCAAGACTAATGTATACTGTAATTTTACCTATAGGCTTTGGGCCCTTTGGACTTGTTGTGTGAATGGATCTGTAATCAGTCCAAAGATGTGCCATCCTAAAAGAATTCATGTGAGTGATTGACAGGTGATGTGACATGAGAGATTTCTGTAAAACATCTGATCTAGAAGAAAAAGTGGTTTGATGGCAAGGTTGTTGTTGTGTTTTGTGAATATAAGTAGCAAATGCAAAATCATATATTATTATATCATATTATTAGACATATTGAAGCTTTAGCAAAGGGCAGAAGGGATATCAGGGTTGGGTTAGTAACACAAACGTGCTAGTAAAGAGCAAAGGTACAACAGGTACATGGTAAATTGATCAAAAACCTGAAGAAATAAAGCACTTAACCATTTTCTTTTTACTTTACAATATTTCTTAAGCAAAGGGTAAACACAGTTATTAATGAATCGCCTGCTTTTAATAAATCTTTTGGTAAATTAAGTCTTGACACACATTTTAGACAAAGAAAGTTTTAAAAAGGACAGACAAAAATGACCCGACAATGGTCTTCATTTAATCAAAACTTGCATAAATTAATAATAAATTAAATTATTTGCTTATTATAAACAAGGATAACATAAATAAACTCTTACTCTTAAATAAACTCAGAAAACATGACAACTCTGCCAAATGCAATAGCCTAGAGTTGCACTATCTGATCACTTTTTATGTTGTCACATTTATTATCCTAGTATTAATCAATGAATCAATCATGGCAATTAAATGTTTTTGTCTTTGTTCAGAATATGTCTAATTATTCTGCCGATAGTCACAGTGCGTGTGTGGAGTCCCCTCAGTGTTCTACAAAGTCGCAGTCGCTCATAAAAGGTGTCCTCTGGAGACGTTGAAATCTAGGAGGCAATATTAGAACAATAACATGGTCAGAAGAGCCTACCGTTAATTTTACCTAACCCTGAGTTCTGATCTAATTCTCTTACCGTAGTGACGTGCGCGACGAAAGTATTTGGAATACAGTCCATGAATTGAGCAGCACTTTTCACTACAGGACTCAGGAAAACATCATAGTGAGGATGTGACACCAAAGCTGTTCTGTGGAAACTGACATCATTTAAAATGTTTAGGAGACAGACGTCCTGGGAAGGAAACAAAGGGAAGAGTAAGAACTCTTTCACAACTTATAGGTAGCAACAACAACTACCCTTTTTGTCTAAAGGCCTTACCCGATCAGAGGTGAGTTCGCGACCGGTGCAGGTGGCGTTCTAAAAAAGTGATGGACATTGCTTTAATAATATTTAATAGACCCTAAATGATAATCATTTTATCAACAAACGACATACGCTTACCTGTGGTACACACACACTGAGGGTCTGCGTACCAGTATTCAATTTTACGCTCTGCTCGGTGCAGTTCAGTCCTTTAAAAAGTTCGCCCTAAATAACATACATGAAGACATTTTTTCCCAACTGTGCATATTCCATATTTCTGGGGGGGGGAAACTGCGCATCTTCAGATGCCTTACCCTCCCTAGAGCTCCAGTCACGCTCGACAAAAGTGAGTTTACGTGAGTCACACACGTCAGACTAACAGAAGGTGGAGTAGGTCTTAAAACAGGGCTGCCAACAGTTTGACGACAAATGAATGGTGTGAGGAGAAGGATGGCCCACATAATGCCTTAAACACAAAATTACCAAAATTAACGTTAAATCAATATTACAGATGACACATTCAGGCTTGAAACAAAACAACAGCCTAAACTAGCCACAGTTTAAAATGCCTACTTACAATGATGGTCAGTTTTCAATAAAAATCGTCGCCTATATGCCAGATGCAATTGCTTGTTTTTATGTAAACATACCCTAGGCCTTTTATTGTCTAATGTAGGGATTTCCATTTAGCCTACAGCATTTCAGTTGCAAAATTGAAAGCATAGCGTAACTGCAATGTTAATTCCGTGTGGTTACTGAATCTAATAGGCTATAAAAACGGAAAATCAACGCATAATAAAGAAATGTAAATAAAGGTAAGCTAAACAAGGACAGAAATAAGTTCAAAAATAATTGGACATTGAAACATCAGACTTACCCTCAAATGCCATACGCAGCCCTATGCCACAGCTTTATCTGAATCCATTCTAATTTCTTAATTTTTAACTGCACAAAGTAAATAAAATGTGTAGGCCTATAGTGTCTGTGTGCTTGTTTACATACCCATTTTTCATTTTGGCCATCTGAAGGGCCTGTCTTCAGGGCATTTATCTGGATCAGCCCCAGTACTTATATTTTTAAAAGTTTAATGGGACTAAGGCCAATTAGATTTTTTTCAGTGTGTACTTTAAGGGCTGTAAATTTAATTAGATTAAATTCAATTCAATTTTATTTGTATAGCGCATTTTACAAAAGACATAGCGCTTCACAGCGCTTCACAACAAAGAGCACCAATGAGAAACAGGGGCAAGGAGAAAACTCCCTATCATCAACTCCCTATGATCATCATAATTTCTTCCCTCCTTGTTATGGTATAGGAAGAAACCTTGGGCAGTTCCGATGACTCAAAGGGCTAACCCAACTGCCTTGGGCGGGTTTTCAGTCTCTCAGATCGCCATTAGTCCAGTTGGTATTAATAGGTCTTGACCATATAATTGACTTTGACTTTGATTTTGACTTTGATATAATTATTGTAGTAATCCCAGGATGAAGGCACACATAATAAGAAAATCATTGTGTCAGTATAGCAACATAATAGTCCCATTATAATCCCAGGATACAGTCCCATATCATTAGAAGCAGTCAAGCCATAGAGGCAACTGGAAGCTGTCTCAATCATGTCAGGGTCATCTGTGGAGCTGGAGGCACCCCACCCAGGAGGTTAGAGACGTAGAATCAGGCAGTGAGAGGTAGGGGGGACTCACAACAAGGTGGTAGTGGCATAGACAGTGGAGTGGGTTGAGGACCATTCAGGAGGTATGTGGCACAAGCGGTTAGAGACAGGAATGACCCTCAGGGTGGCATATATAGTAGAGTTGGTTAGGCACCATCCAGGAGGTAAGGGATGCAGGATTAGGCAGTGAAAATGGATATGAGAAGGATATGAGTTCATTAGAACAGTCTCCATCAGATTTCAGAGATTGTGTGTGTTATATTTCAAATGCATGCATGTACAGATGTAGGCGAAATTGAGAGGGAGAGAGAAGTGGAGAAGGAAGAGACAGAGTGAAAATTGTGAAGTACGGCAAAACAAATGAAGAGTGGTTTTCTGCCGGCATTAAGCTTTAGCAGCATAACTAAGGTATGTATGGCAAGCCAACACTCCACAGGAATGGTCAGAGGTCACCAAGCCCTGGTTTACCGTACACCATCCCTAACTAAAGGGGTCGGTAAATAGGAAGGTTTTGAGTCTAGACTTAACAGTGTTTTGTATTAGTTGTAGGTTTTTGATACAGGTAGTATCACATCTAGAGAACAGAGCATTACAATAATCAACTCTGGAGGTAACAAATTCATGTATTAGTTTTTCTGCATCTTCAAAAGAACGGAATTTTCTGACCTTAGCAATGTTGTGTAGGTGAAGGAATTATTTTTTTGAGATATGCTTTACATGACTATTTAGAGAGAGGTCCTGATCAATGTATACCCCAAGGTTTTTAACTTTTGTGTTTTGTGTGAGTGAGAGGCCACTAAGTAAGTTCTGATGATGGGGTACAGTGTTGGTCAGGTTTTTAGGGTCAATCATCATGACTTCAGTCTTGTCAGAGTTTAAGCAAAGGAAATTATTAGTCATCTAGTTTTTGATATTGTACATAATTGTATTGTATATAAGTTCAGTCATTAGCCCTCATGGAAAGGTATAGTTGGGTGTCATCTGCATAAGAGTGGAAGGTAATGCCATGTTTTCTAATAACAGATCCCAAAGGTAGCATATAGCAGAGGCCCCAGTATTGAGCCTTGGGGTACACCATATTTAACCTCAGTGTGGCATGACGCTTTATTATGTGCATGTGCAAACTGGTGGCACCCAGTAAAGTATGACCTGAGCCAGGCTAATGCCCAATCTTTGATGCCAATCATATGCTCTAGCCTATGTAGTAAAATGCTGTGATCAATTTCAAAGGCAGCACTAATCCAGTAGGATTAATATGAATCCATTATCAGATGAAAATAAGGAGATCATTGAAGACTTTTACTAGGGCAGATTCTGTGTTATGATGTGCTCTAAAGCTTGACTGGTAGGTGTCCTGAATGTTGTTTTTGTCTAAGACAAATTGGCTTAGAAACTATTTTCAAGAATTTTTGATATAAATGGGAGGCTAGATATAGGTCGGTAGTTAGAAAGGACATGTTGGGCTTTTTGAAAGAGGGCTTAATAACAGATATCTTGAAAGGTTTGGGAACATGTCCTGCTATAAGAGAGTGATTTATATTATTAAGTATTATAGGTGCCAGGTGAGGGAAAGCAGACTTAAAGGGATCAGAATTTTTGACATCATTTCCAAGTCAGCCAGAGTGTTTTAGATGTTTGGAGACTGTTTTCAACTAATTTCATTCAGTCCTTCTGTTGGCAGTGTTCACTGGTGTTGGGTTAGCGCAAGTCAACGGTAAGCGCTAGCCTACCAATAAAAAGTCTTACCCACTTCACAGTGCACTCCACTTGGGCTGACTCGAGCCACGCCCAAGTGCGTTCACACATTCGGGCCAGTCAGGGCCATTTTCGGGGCTATTCTTGGCCCAGCTCAAACCATCGGCCAAGTCGGGCCAGGGGCGGCGTCAAGGTTAAAGGTGGGCTGTTGTGCAGCCACGAAACAAAATGATGCAGAAACTAAATGCTGTGTTCTGTTTCTTTAGTGCCAGAAGCTTGTTTCACATTGGTTCCCACTTTTTTGAGAATGGAAAAGCTCTCAAATGGCAGCTACGCCAGATTGACTAGTTCGCGAAATTCAATGTAGCGTCACAGGAAGTATGGGCGGGCCCAGGCTAACAATGATGCACAAAAACAAAAAGGGAAAAAGACACACACTGATCTAAGTGGAGAGACTGGCAAACCTGTCTATGTTTCCTACAGATGGTCATCAGAATCATATGAGCAATAAACATAAACTGAACAAATTTAGCCAGCATATGGCATCAGAAATAAAATAATATATAAACTTATGAAAGGTGACTCTTGGTATTTAGCCTGAGGGAAGAGTTTAAATGAACAATAAAGGGGTTCTACAGTCCAGTATAAAGCTTCTGGATGACCCTTTTCTCTTAAATAGTTATATTACATTACATTTTCCCCAGATATAGATACTGGTCAACCAGTCAGTGATGGATTACACACTCCCAGACAAATATCAAACTGTGGAGTAGTCTTTTGCACAAAGAGCCTTTATTTTCCAAATCTGACATTTACACAATAGTTGAATTAATACAATGCAAAAAGCAACTCTTGCCATCTGTAATGAGATTACATACAATTAGTCTATTTATTCTCTGTGAAATATTTTTATTTACTCTGATGTACTGCATATCAAATATTACTCAATTTGGCAAAAGCTTATGTACTGACAATGTTTACCTCATTCAAATCACTCCAAATGGCACTGTACATATTAATATGTACTCTCTAAAACATTCTGCCCAATCTTCAATAGCCATCTTTAATAGCACTCTTTCTCTCTCTCTCTCTCTCTCTCTCTCCCTCTGACACACACACACACACACACACACACACCTCCTTAAGATTTAAGCTTTTTTTAATAAACAAAAAAACTAAATGCTAAATGTGAATTTGTATGTTAACATTAAACAATTTGGGATGCACCACCAGTTCCAGTCCTATTAGTATCTGTCCAGTTTAAATTAACATCAGTTTAAAATTATTACCATTAACATTCATGTAAAATTCACATTGACCATTGCTAGAGTGATGTGTGGGGGCAGTGTGGGTTGGGTCTATGACAAGCCTATCTGGCCTACAACCATGTACTGTACTCATCAACAACCACTGACAGCATCTCCTAAACGGCACAATAGTCGGACCGAGGCCCTGTGAGGCCCTTCACCAAGGAGCACAATAATCAGCCACAGTGCAGACATGCATGAAAGCTTATGGTGCTCGTATAACAGAGTATACAGTGTAATACACTCCCACATATGCAAGGACTAACGGGTACAATAAGTAGCATGAGAATACTGTGTCCATCAAATCAGTCGCCTGTGTCTGGGTTTTGTAATGGAATACTGGGTCCAGATTGTTTTATTTAGAATGCACCTTCTCGGTTATGTGCCTCTGCTGAGCATGCCTGTTAAAAAACACACAAATCGTTAATGTCTTCCTTAATGTTCAACTTTTAAAGCATCCTTCACATTTACCAGCATCCTTGAGAAGTTAAATATATAAAGGTAACAACTAAGCTTCTCAGCAATGCTAAAATGCAAAACCAAGAGGAGTTGGCATAAGAAGTGCCAATTGGTTGATAAACTGATCTAGTAAAGTCACTGATGCACAACTAGTGGAAATGTATTCATTCCCAAACATAAAGCCCTGCCACAAAATCCATCACACTATGAATAGAATGATTCGTTAAATGACTTTACTTCAAAATGACTGTACATGCTAGGAATACATCAACCATGTCATTAGGATTTGTAAGGAGAAAGGATTCATGAAGGTCAATTTAATCTAGGAGTATATGGAGCTAGGGATTTATTCATTCTCTGTTTTTAAAGATTCCTCTGTTAACATAGATGGATGGTATCGCAATACAACCTCCCACTTTTGTCCACACTTAGTTACTGAAGCTAAGTTACAAACATCCATGCACGCACACACACACACACACACACACACACACACACACACACACACACAC
>JAGFZM010000082.1:641994-724542 GCA_017657215.1 Limnothrissa miodon | reverse complement strand
ACACACACACACACACACACACACACACACACACACACACACACACAATATATATACTAATATTATGTATAGGATTTGTATAATATACAATTTGTATAATATACATGGACTATGTCATTTGCCCTGACAGGCCTTTTCATGGCTTTAAACTTTTTGAAAATCCTGATAAACCCATAAATAAATGGTGTATGCAGTATCACAAAGAGCAAATACAATGCTGTATTCAACCTTGCCTCTAGTAGTCAGAGTAGCGAATGGCAGCCAAGGTGACTCTCTCCACCATCTTGAATTTCCCCTTGGGGATCAATAAAGTACATCTAATCTAATCTAATCTAATTGCATATGCTGCATATACTTGTGTGTGAGATCTTAAGACAGCACATTATTGTTGTAGTAAATAAGCACACTTCACCAACTACATGTACATGCCTGCCCCCACCTGCCTTTAAACGGATTTAAACTAATGATTCCCACAATCCATACCTGGTCAAGTCTTCCACATCCACTAGCATGGCATCCTGCTCTACATGAAGCTCGTCCCTCAACAGCAGCAACTGTACTAACTCTTCATTCAGACCTAAAACAATACAAATACAAACAAATAAATACAGACAATACAAAGGCATCACATGTTAAGGATTGTCTCTGTTGATTTTTATATTATGGTGTTGATCTTTTATGTTTATGTGTTGGTCCTTAGAAATTGACATGCCGTTGGAACAATGCTTCACATAGCGCTTTCTCTGGCTTACTGTACAATGAATCATGGCTAAACCTACCATAGTCAGTGTTTTGTAACACTGATTGCTTGTCATACTTGTGACATGTGAGCAACTTACTTTGAATCTGTGAGTGCAGGTCATTGGTGATGACCTGTAACTGCCCCAGGCTCATGTCTCTAAGATCGCCAGGCCTCAGGTTTCTTTTCATCAGGCTCTCACTGATGTGAGGCAGATGAGGAAGCTACAGAGAAATTAGAGATCCACAAACAGGGGCACTGAAATGAACAATCAAAATATTACTCATTCAAATAAGTAACCATTATGGCAGCATTGTGAGAGAATGTATTTGTTACTCAGTGGCGATAAGAGCTATAAATTAGAGTTGGCAAGGGTCTGGAGGTTTCTGGAGGTTTCCGTTTTAAAACAATTAAATATTGATGGAAAGAAGAAAATAAAACTGAAAATTAAAATACCTAGTGAAGTGATCTGTCAGATATTAGGGGATTTCTGAAACGACAGGAAATATAATCTCTACCCTACCTACTAGGTACATAATTTAATGGACACACCTGACCTTTTTTCTACCAAACAAACAAAAAACTATGGCTACTATCCACACTTTAATATGAAACTTAACTGCCTCGTTATTTTCAACTGTTATTTTTTTACCAAGACAATTCTGGTTTCACTTTCCATTCTTTAACAATTTAAAAAGTACACTATGCCAGAACTTCAGGTTTGTAGTCAGTTTCTTGGTTAAATGACTCATTACAGTGCAAAAGAAGACTTGCTGGCTTCCCCGGCAGCCTAATGTATAATGCAAAGTTCTTGTGAAATACCATTATTTTTCCACAAAAAGAAAACTAACTTTAATGAAATACTGCACCTTTTGGTGAGATATACCAATTTCCAGATCATTGATTTCAACCAGTCATTCTCTCAGTATTGCTATTAGCCCCAGCCTAACAGACCATTGAAGCTAATAACACCATTAGCATTCTGTTACAATCTTGCTCTTAAGTGACCAAGAATTTTGTCATGTGTCTTATTAAAGTTTGACACATCTGTAGTTACAGTGAATTAAGACCAAAAGAAAAATGAAACATGGCTATTTTCCCAAAATGCCAAAATGACATGGAAATATATTCTCAGTCTGGTATAATTTGGTTCTGATTTAGTTTGACATCAGGGCACAGGCACAATTCTCAAAATGTCAGTGTTGGAACTGTGCCAAAAAGCAGCAAGAACATCTCACCCTGTAATGAGTTATTTAACCATTGAAACCCTTACAAAGCTGGAAAATTACAGCATAAATGTTGCCTGGTGTTAGTTTAAAAATGTTATCTAAACCCCTTAATATCCACAGCAATATGACGCAGCATTCCGCTAAACACAGTATAATATGCACCCAGGTGAAAGTGATGGTTGGAAAGACTAACCAGGTCAGCCACAGGGGATCTGCGATGCAGCTGTATGTGCCGCTCCACCTCCACCTGCATGCGGGCCATGGGCCGGGCCAGAGCCAGCGCCACTCGAGCTTCCTCCTGCAGCCTCCTCTGAAGCCTCCAAAACTCAGAGTCCTCAAGTGGGTCCGAGTCCTCTTCACCCGTGTCCCGGTCCGACAGCGATGAGCTCTGCTTGCTCTATTAGGAAAGGTTACGTTACTTGAACAAAGGGTTAACCCAAAGCAGCATTCAAGCTATTATATTATATTATATTATATATCAATACCACAGGTGACAGTGGAGTGTCCAGGCTAGTCTCTGTTCTGCTGTCCTCTGCATCACTGTCCTTGTCACTGCTGCTGTCGTTCACAAAACACACCTGCAAATTCACTCCATTCTGGTGCCTGTAAACATCACAGCACACACAGATCAGAAGGTAGGCACACTATAAATAGGGCATGTTCACTAGATAGTACCAAGGTTCAAAGAATTCTGAATTAAAATGGTTCAATAAATAACTGTCTACCCAAAACTGACTCATTTGCAGCATTTAGACCAAAATAAATATATCAAAACCTGATTTAGAGCTAGGAAAATGTATTTCCCCACTGACTGGAATGATAATGGCATTCTAAAACTCAGTTATACACACAACATCATCTGTTGAGAACATCCTGATGGCTGTGGGCTGCTTCATGGTCATATGGTTTTAACTCATCTGTTAGTCGATACACATTCCATCAGGGTTTTGATTTTCAGTCACAGTGCAAAGAGCTTTAAGAGGCTCATCAATTATTCAATGAGAGCATGCCATCTCAAGCTGATCCATCTGTATTTTCAGAACAATATAAGGTTTTGAAATATTCCTTACTGAGACAAGACCCAATATTACTACGTAAGTTATTTAGAGCAAAAACTTGTGCCAATCTGTGTGCCAGCTGTGCCATTTTTAATTCTTGCTAAATTTTGCATTACTTTATATGTAAACATTTTTTTTCAACTAAGCAGAGTAACAAATTGAGTTTAATTTCAGTAATGTCAGGAAACTAAGTTAAAATGCTCTACATTATTACAGGCCTGACATTTAAATGGCAAACTTGCATGAAACTGCAGTTATTATTATCATTATTGTTATTTTTTTATATATAGTTTCTTCTCAGTAAACATTCAACATGTTATTTTGTTTTGGCACCATAAAGATTTCCCTTTGCAAGTTGAAAACTAAATATTATTTTCATATGGAGCCTTGTGGTTACATCCCACTAAATAACTGGGTGTATGCGTGCGGCAGTTAAGAAAACATAAACAACAGGGCAGGGGTGCTTCTTCTTTTAGGCACTCCTTACTGACCACACAGTTACATTTCCTCTAACACATGCACAGTTGGTACTGCCATTACCAAATCGACAAAGGTTTCAGCTGCAAGCTAAATATTGTGTTTCTGGCATGTTGTTATCTTAAGGAAACCCTGTGTTTTTTTCCTTTATCATCTTCCTTTTTTCTACTTTTCACTCATGTTCAGGGATTTTTCTTTTCGGAATGATGACTCATCTGCCAAGGATATTCCTGCCACTTTAAGGTTTCAGTTGACAACACTCAACTCTAGTTTTAACCATTATTGTGTGGTTGTCTATTTATAACTCACACACACACACACAAATAGTATGGTATGTCCCCTGGTGGACAAGAAGAATATTACCTCCAACTGATGGTTGAAAGGTTTACTTCCTATTAACTCCATTTTGGTTGCTGTTCCGGTTGGGGGCGCTCCTGAGTAAGAGCAAACTCAATGGGGACTAATGGAGCTACACAGCAAAATGTATTGATGGCCATGGGTTATAGGTCAAACATGAAATGTACAAATACCCATGTCCTGTAGGTTACATTTCATTCTTTGAGCAGCAGTTTTTACATCTAACTGGTTAGCATTTTGCTACTGGGTCAATTAATGACTTCTGATTAATGACTGATGTCACACATTCTTATAAACAAAAAAAAAAAAAATTTATTTGTCAAAGGATTGTAAAGTAAATCAAATATTAGAGAAAAAATATACATCAGAAGAAATATACCATTTAGGGGGGTGTAGCTCCATAGCACCCCATTAATTCTCCATCTACTCACACGTGCCCTCTCTTTGCAATACCACCCGGAAGGATTCTGAGAGCGAACATTATCCCCCTATTAAAATGTCTCTGGTTGAATACAGTAGATTCTAAAGCCATACTGGGTGATTTTTTTTGTAAAAAATCTCTTTTTTTTTTTTTTTTTTATAAAAACTCCTCCATCAAACATACCACAAGGATGGAGAACTTTTTGTGCAGCCCGCGTAGAGAACTGGACCATCATAGAAACTGCCCAGGGCCAGCTTCTGCCTGATGGACTCCCTCTCATTCCTCTGTGCCTGAATAACAAGATATCAGGGCAAAAGAAAGAAATCTACGCAATGAAACCGATGGTTACACAGGTGATCGTGCATCTTAAAATACCAAATCTCAGTTACTCCCTGAAACACTTCACAGGGAATCAGTGGGAATTGGGAGAAGTGTAATGGCGATCGCCTTCATCCTGAATATCAGTGAAATTATTGCTTCTTTACTGAACCACAATGAAAAAAAGAGCAGAGCAAGCCCGAGGCAGTCACACACAAACACACGCAAGCACATTCTCAAGCTTGGAAAATGTTATATATATAATATTTTGCAGTCTCCCTAAATCTAAAAAGTCACAAAACTATACATATATTTTTGTTTATCAGAAAACATTTTATATATAAAAATGTATATAAACAAACCTAAACACACACACACACACACACATATATATATATATATATATATATATATATATATATATATATATATATATACACATGTGTGTGTGTGTGTGTGTGTGTACAATTATATAGCCTATTCTCCAGTGATCATCTTCCCCCTTGCCTTTCCTGAGCCTGAAGTCAGTACATTTTAGGGAATTTTAGTTGCCTCGTGTAAACACTGACTCAAGAAGACTTTAGGAACACCCAAGTTTTAATTTCTTATGGCTGCCTTCCCCTTATACCCGGTCTTAATGCCAACTCATTCTGAGTGATGCACCACAAGATACGATTCAATTCTGTAACGTCATTAGTTACGTCAACAACTCAAGTCTAGCCTAAAAACTGAGAGTAGCCCAAGACACGATTGTCATCATTTCGCACCATTTGGAAAATCAAGAGAAACTCTAAATAAATAAAAAAAAATCAAGACATGTTTGCACATCTCTGCCTCAAACTGAAACTGAAATGGTATTTACACGAGAACCTTTTTGCCAATAAATCCCACATAAAAATAACATGGTTTCCTTTACAGATATTAGTAAGCTTATGTTGTCCTAAACTGGAAAACCCAGATTCCTATTCGGCACCAAGCACTATACAGAGCATCCATCTTTAGAAGAAGAAAACACACGACATGGCTGAAACAATGTCCTTCAGAGAATATCTTCTTTTTTGTATCATGTCCAGTACATATCAAACAAAACAGGACAGAAAATGAAATAAGCAAAGGATTGGCTCACCTGGTAAATACACTTCTCCTGATGAACCATCTTGTATCAGTACATTCTCTACACAACAACAGCAGCAGCCCTGCCCTTCTACACTGCAGTCTGTGCTACACCCAGGAGACGAGCAGATTCACTGCAGCCACACACGCAGGAGTGTGGGAGGAAAGAAAAGGGGAGGGGGGGAGAGAGATGGAGAGAGATTTCGCTTGCCCACTGAACTGGAATCCATGTGGTTGATGCTGCCTGCCAAAAGCAGAGACTGACTGAGCAGGGTGTGCATGCGTATTTGCTGTTTAACATTTACAATAAAAAAACATTTCCAGTAGTATCGTTTTTTTTTTTTTTTTTTTTACCAGGTATGCATTTCATTTACAGAACAACCTTCTACAGTCATGTTATTTTGAGTTGGGTTACCTTTAGTCTCTTTACATCAGGTTTGATTTTATTTATTAATTGAGGTTTCAATGAACATGTTTGAGAAACACAAATCAAAAGGAAAAATTTACACCACGGAAAGCCTTTGTTTGAGAAAGACGCATACAGTGTTAAAATCTTAGGCATCCCTAGATAAATAACATTTTGTTTGGTATTTTTTAATTAAAAAGATGTAAACACAACCTCTCTGGGAAATGGGTCAAATGCACAATTTATAGTCAACATTAATGCAATATTATAATGGCACTGTAAAACTTTGGGCACCCTAAGAGTTCCAAAGACCTTAATCAATTCTTTACATCTGATTAATGGCAACAACTGTCATTAGCAAATGTCAGCTAATGAGCACACACTTGTGGACACTCACCAACCATGTTCCTATAAGCAGCTGTTAGCCGTTATTGATGCTCACAATGCTGGAGAAGGCAAATTGTTGTCGGTTTTGCAGTTTGCACAGTAAGAAAGGGAAAGTAGATTGCAGTTCAGGGAAACTATAGAGGCCAAGATGAGATCAAGAAAACTCTCAGAGACAACTGCTTGTACGTTAGTCAGGGAGACAAATCCAACCCCCCGTTTGAATGAAAAAAAAAATGAGGGAAAAATTTAGAAGACTGAGGGGTGGTGGTGCACTGTTCCACTGTCCAGCAGTGCTTGCACAGGCAATACCTACATGGAAAAGCCAGCAGAGAAAAACCCCCATGAAAGAAAACATCTACAGGGGCCTGTGGAGTGACAGAACTCTCTGTCCACAATTAGCAAAGGCATGTTCGGAGAAAATAAAAGGATAACATTTTAATAAAAGAACACCCTGGCGACTATTAAACATTGGGGGAGAGGGGGTCTATCATGCTTTGAGATTGTGTTGCAACCAGTGGCACAGGACGCACAGGTGGAAGGAAGAATTCCACTAAATACCAAAAAACATACCACCCTCTGTAAAACAGCTAATGCTGATAAGAGGACGTCTTCTTCAATAGGACGACGACCCTACATACCTCCAAATCCACCACTGACAACCTCAAGAGATGCAAACTGAAGGTTTTGGAATGTCCATCACAGTCCTCTGATTTAAACAGCATTGAAAATTAGAGGATTGATCTCTTTGAAGCTGTGCCAAAAAAAAAAAAAATAATAATAATAAAAAAAGAATTTTCAATTAATGGTATTAAAAGTAAGTATGCATCAATATTTGCGGAAATCGATTTTTTGGAGAAACTGTTTATTTATTTTCATTAAAAAAAAGAGAGACCAAAATACATTAACATTAGGCCTAAACTTTGCATAACACTATGATTCTTTGCCTAAACTTGTCAAAACTCGTTGAGTTTTGTGTGAACAAATTAACTTCCATTAAAGTTCTGAGAATTCTTCCAAACAAGCTACTTGAAAAATAATATACTTAATTTGCCAAATTCAAAGGATATTTATTGTTCACACACACACACACACACACACATACACATTAGTGAAAGCACACATATATATACACATATACACACAAAATTGAAAACAAAAACATCCATATACCGGTGTTCACTTTCCTCAGTTCCCGATTAAACAAACCAAAAAAAAGAAGGGCTATAACTGTTTACAGTTACTCATTTACAGATAACTTTAGTTGTGAGGTCTAAATTTGATAAAGAATAACTGCTAGACAAATATGCCAGCTCAAAGATAATCATACTCAGCATGTCATGTATGTTTATTGGGGGAACTCCTATTTCTATGCTCCATGAAAAGGTAATCTTGAGATAGCACCCGAGTCCAGGATTTTGTCTTGTCTTTGTGTAGGTTGGGATGAGAGGGATTGACAAATTGAACAACAAAGGGTTTAAATGGGTCTTTGGAGTATGGTATCTGCTCCTTTGGACTGCTTGGTGGTGCAGTTAACATTTCATCAGGAGAGGGGGTTGTTGTCAATTTAGTTGCAGTGATCATGGTGGCAGCAGTGGGAACAGGAGCCTTAGCTGGTATGAAATGGTTCATGGTCTGCTGTTTCTGTGGAGGAAGACTAGAACCAGAAACGGTTGATTCTGTAGTTGGAGCAGCAGTAGTTTGAGGAGGGGTCTTACCATATATAAAAGGTTTATAGTAGCCACCATAAGTAGTAAGACCTTGCATCCATTCCTGTTGCTGACTTTGGGGAGTACGGTTGGAACCAGTGGTAGTTGCTTTTGTAGTTAGAGAAGTAGTAGTTTGAGGGGGAATCTTCCCATGCATAAAAGGATTGTAATGACCTCCAGGATAAAGTTCAGGCACCCAATGTTGCTGTTGTTTCTGTGGAGGAGGCTTAGTGGCTGTAGAGGTTGCTTCTGCAGTTTGAGCAGTAGTTTGGGGGGGAATATTCACATGCATGAAAGGGTTATAGTAGTAACCTCCAGGATAATGAGACGGCACCCACTGATGCTGCTGAGGAGGACGTTTAGAAGCTGAAGAAGCAGATTCTGTCAGAGCAGTAAATTGAGGGGGGGTCACATGCAATAAAGGATTGTAGACGATTCCATAAGGATAGATTGCTTGCATCCATTGTTCCAGTTGATTTTCTGAGGGAAACCTGGAGACTGTAGAGCTCACTTTTGTAGTTGGAGTAGCAGTAGTTTGAGGGGGAATCTTCCCATGCATAAAAGGACTGTAGTGACCTTCAGGATAAAAACCAGGCACCCACTGTTGCTGTTGATTCTGTGGAGGAGGCTTGGTGGCTGTAGAGGTTGCTTCTGCAGTCCGAGCAGTAGTTTGGGGGGGAATATTCACATGCATGAAAGGGTTATAGTAGTAACCTCCAGGATAATGAGACGGCACCCAGGGATGCTGTCCCCGATGCATCCATTGTTCCTGTTGATGCTGTGAAGGAAACTTTGAGGCTGGAGAGGTCACTTTTGTAGTTGGAGCAGCAGTAGTTTGAGGGGAGATCTTGCCATGCATAAAAGGGTTATAGTGGCCTCCAATAGAGAGACCTTGCATCCATCCCTGTTGCTGATTCTGTGGAGGAGGGTTGGAACCAACAGAGGTTGCTTTTGCAGTTGGAGCAGCAGTAGTTTGAGGGGGGACCTTGCCATGAATAAAAGGGTTGTAATGGCCTCCATTAGAGAGACCTTGCATCCATCCCTGTTGCTGATTCTGTGGAGGAAGGTTGGAACCAACAGAGGTTGCTTTTGTGGTTGGAGCAGCAGTAGTTTGAGGGGGGATCTTGTAATGCATAAAAGGGTTGTGGTAGCCTCCATAAGGATTTGCATAAGGAAATTGCATCCATGGTAGCTGTTGATTATGTGGAGGAGGCTTAGAGGTTGCTTCTGTAGATGGAGAAGCAGTTGTCTGAAAGGGGATCCCATGCATGTAAGGGTAGTAGTAATTTCCAGGATAAAGAGCCTGCAGCCACTGTTGCTCCAGCAGTGGAATATCAGAGGCTGTGGAAACAGTTTCTATAGTTGGAGCAGCAGTTGTTTGGTCAGCAGTTGAAACTGAACAAGATAGAGTTACTGGATTGCCAAGCCACAACATCGACAGCAAGTAGTTATTGTCCTAGAGAATGTACAAAATAATGCAGTTATACATATATACAAGACTACAATTTGGTGAGAGAGACTATGTACAACCTTTTAAATGCATAATCAATGCATGAGTGAAAGTCAAATAACAGCATGTCTCATGTTCAAGCCAATCAAAAGTAAAGTATCTAGGAAAAGAGTTGTCCATTTCTTTACATAGTTCAATCAAATATTCCTATAGCCTTCAAACTTACATTGGAAGTTTGTGGTTTATCTAGCTTAATTGTTTTAACCGCTAATGCTTACATTTTGTTCTTCATCTAACGCTAGGCTGGTATAGAAACAAGGTAGCATATCGACACTTACCGTCACTGAATCAAGAATTACATTTTCTTCCTGTGCATTATACTCAGATAACTCGGACAATCTGCTTAAATTATTAAGTCAAGATATTGGCAATAATCAAGTTATATATACACATATACATGGAGTGTGTATGTGTGTGCGTGTGTGGGGGGGTTGGTAATGTATTATGTCGGAGAGAATGTGAGTGGGGGTATAAGGGAGTTCATCACTGGTATTTTCTAGAAATAAGGAAGCAAAATAAAAAAAATGGCTTTGGGCAGCAAAAAGGCTGGAACTGGCCCTGTTCAAAAGTGTGACAACTAATATACTGCTGGACTTTCCTGCATATGGCCTACTGATATCCTACATATATCATTAGTACCAAGGGGCCAAAACACCCTATGGCTAACTTTTAGGCTACTTTGCTTGAAGCAGTCATCTAAAAAGCTTTAAGCACAACCATAAATAACTGGCAGACATAGCAGGCTTACCTCTTTCATAACATCACAACCATCATACGGTGCAAGAAAAAGTAGGCCTTCAGCAGTTTTGTACACAGAGTAGCCACATTCTTGTGGCAAATGATTTAAGGGTAAAGGTGTACCACCTGTGGGGTAGAAACAAGAACAAAATTTCATTGTTATCTATTTAAATAAAAGGTTAAGGAAAGAGAGTCGAAAAAATTTGTATACCAGGCAGATGCGAAATGGATTTCCATTTGTTCAGCCTACCTCTGTCTAAGTGGATCGAAGAGGACCCTGGCCCTTGTGCTGAAAACTTTATGAGGTCATTCGTACAGTGTACTTCTGGTCGCATTTGGGCCCAAGCTGCCTCTAAAGATCTCTGTTCACTTGTAAGGCCTGCGCTTGGGGGAGAATCAGCTTGAACGTTATCGCCTGGCGGGTCATATGTTTTTCCATTAGATTCTAGATTTCGATCTAGTGAAATATCTTCTCTGCCAAAATGTATTCGTCCAGTACGAACACTTGGCTTTTTATCACGACGTCTCTCGTTTCCTTGCACCTTTTCGAGGCTTACAGCACTCATTTGGCTGATGTGTAGAAGGATATATGACAATACAATAACCATCTGTAGTGATAACCTCATTTTGGTACTAAGTAGCGCGTACAAACTTGGAGAAGCCCTACAATGTTGCGCGACTGGTTCAGGAGCCTTTATATCGAAAGCTTAGGCTACTAAGTGACAGCAAGTGTCAGCCTCTAAGACGATGCAAACGATTACTTAACTAGGCTAGCTAACGTTAGCTATCATCGTCTTCACAGCTGAATACAAGACCCTTTGCGACATCAATTAGGCTCATTAACTTTCAGAATTGGCTCGTTAAATTTTGATGTTATCTTGGCTAACAAGCAGCGTAGTGTTCCTGTTGCAGGCGCTTAAAACGTTGGTTTCCCCTATATGTTATAAAGACTAGGTTATAGCTCAAACTAATTACACTGCAACTCAGAGCAGTGCACTATGTTTATTCCCAGGCAAGTTGCTTATTGTTATTAACTATAATTTCATTAGATCCGTGTGTTAGATCTTTGAGCACACTAAAAGCTATGACTGAGCTAAATGTCACCCTATAGCCTACGCCAGAGCGATTGAGTGGACGGCGGACTGAGGCGCGAGCCTATGCATGAACTCGTAAAGGAATGTTAATGCAATGCAAAGATTGTTAACGAATTTGAATTTTAATATGCCTGACAAATGTCATCACATACATTTTTGCTTTGACAAAAAGTCCAGCCAAACAGAAAGTGTAGGCCAGTCAAAGCCAACCTCATTGCTATTTTCAAATCCATAACGCACTTAAATTTCAAGCAGCTATGTATTAGGCTACATCATATTTTGATTTCAGTGTTTAGCACATACTTCTCTCTCTGACTTTAACAAGACAGAAAAGCTCCTTGTTTAATTGTTGTGAAGACTGCAATGATGCCCTCGTGTGGTAGCATGGTATGATGAGTGCTAAATTACACTATTGGACCACAATAACAGCCCTAATGTTTCGGTTTGCGTTTTCATCGAATTACATTGTCTAAATTCCATACCTAAATACTATTTCATTGTGACTTCTGAGAACACGTTGGCTATCTGAAATAAATTCTTCATGGAGGTCTACAGGCCTAATAAACACGCCAAATGAATGCTTTCTGGGCAAAATCAACTGGAAAATGAACTGCATCTTTATATGGCTCTATGCTATATAATGAAATGTTTTTAACAAACATTCGCCAAAACCGACTGTCAGGCATCACATCCAAACGCAAAACAGAAACCCTTCACTGACCACTAGAGACTTTTAGGCTACTTTGCAGTTTACACAAAGAATGTACACAATGAATAGGTCCACTACAATGAAAGAATATATAATGAAATAAAAAAAATAAAACCATTGCTAAACGATTCAACCATGTAAATTAATTAACTAAACTTTTTGACTTCAATTAGTCTGCATTTTGGCATTGCCACCAATCTGCTTATTCCTAGACCTTTTCTGGCTTAATTGAATGTTTAGCACCATTGGCACAAGATGTGATATTTACTTAAATTTGACACATGTCTTCATTCATTTTGAGATTTGCACAATTAACATTAGGATCTGAATGAAAATTCGTAATTATCTGCTATATTTCTCACACAATCTTAAAGTGTTTGTCACTAAGGCGGTGATTTCATTTGCCTGTCAAATTTTCTTGGTGCAGTTGCTCTCAAAATGTTTACTTAAAACACATGACAAACTAAATGTCTATTCATGAGAATTTACATATTCCTATAAAGACCATCTGTAATAAACTGTCTCTGAGTAATCTGGGCCAGGAATCTTATTTGCCACCGTAGCCTCCTTTGCATTCTGGAGTCCAGCTCCAAAGAGGTGAGATTATTAAGGTTGTCTACTTGTCACTTATCTTGGATGTCTTTACTCCCTGGCCAGGGACAAGCTACAAAGAATAAATCTTCAAGGTAATATATGGTAATATATAATACATTTGCTTTGTGAAACCAAATCAAGGTTCATCCAGGATAACCCAAAAAGAAAATTGGAGATTATATGAAATTGGCCATCTTGAGCTTGACCAAAAACATCCATGTCTTCCCTATTTACATACGGCTGTACGCCAGAGTGATTGAGTGCACTCACTGAGATGAGAGATAGATGTATCAACTCGTCTAAGTTAAGGGAAGAGCATATTTTAATATCCAACAAAAGTGGTGTGCCTTTAAAGAAGAGAGAACCCTTGGATGACTGTTGTTGGACAATGACCGCCACCCACTGTGTTCCACTGTTTTCCAAGTAGAGGAGGACAGGCAGGCTGAAAGGGTTCTTTGACTTTAGGGCTATTCAGCTCACACAACACCATACAAAAGTAGAGGAGTGAGATTGAAATAAGAGTTTATACTGCCCTGGCCTGGACTGGTTGGCACTGACGGATTCATTTACTGGCTAAATTATTAACAGTATTTGACTTAACCCCTTGTTTGATGATTTTTCTATTTTTGATATGTTGTCTTGTATACAAATAAAATAGAATTTGAATTTACTAACTGGGTAGGCTTACCATTGCACCCATGTCTGCATTTCTTCACACCACTCTTTTAACATATCACAACTTTGTAATGGCACACAATGGAAATTGACCTTTGTAATTTCCTTCTGTCTATCCACATCTATCAATATATAGAACAAATCTAGGCTACCTTCTATTATGTTGCGGTGCATAGTTTGTCTGTATAAACAATAGACCATAAATACAGTCTTTACCAGAAGACTGATGTCTTAGGCTTCTGAAACTGGCTAAGGACATCTGCTTCTACTGCGCTTTAAGATGCTTCACCTTAAAAACTCCAGTCAAACTGAGGCTATGACAGGATCAGAGTAGATTAAAGGCTGCATTCCATAGTGCCCCTATATCTCCCAATGAATCCAGCTTTCTTTGAAAGCTATGGTCATTCTAAATGGGAATTTGAATGTTAGCATTTAAATTTAGGATTTAACTCCCTTTTAAGCCATATAAATGTATATCCATTGAAAAGATATATTTCATAGCAATTTGAGGTAACTCAACAAAACTACACTACAACTTCAAGAACTTAGATTATTCTTGATTCACAAGTTTGTATATGTGAATGGTGATGCATTTCAGCCTCATTGTATTTTTAAATATTAAAAATACATTTTCTAAAAGCTTACAACTGTATAGATGTGATTGCATGTTTAACCAGACATGTCTTAACTTCATCTAGTCTATGGCTATGCCTAGTCATATATTTGCATTTATTTTTAAAGCGATTCATGGTACAAAAATAGGTGGTATATATTAGGGTGGGGGTGGACTCTGACCCTATGATATGGCTGTTGGTCATATACATGAAAAGCCTACTGAAACAAACAAACGAAAAAAAAAAAAAAGAATCCACTGACCTACAGAAAAAGCTGTTAAAGACCCACTATGCAACATTTTTCATTTAATTAATCCATTTCATACTGTTTAGGATGCTAAAATGAGTCATTACACGGTGAATGAACGGTGTAGAATGCGCCACTGTGGCCTATACCAGTAGATACAGCACTTGCAATGTTCAGCAGCGCCTCCAATAGAATGCAGTGCAATACAGCGGTCTTTAGAGGGAGCTTGAGAGAGAAAAAAACAGATTGTTGCTTAGCCCTGCTTTAAAGGGTGGTTTCTGGCCAAGTTTGTATTGTTTAGGCTGCATGTGCACCTCAATTTAGGCTCTAAAGCATTGTGAATTACTAGACTGAACAGTGCTGAGATCCTGCATGATTTCAGCACAATTTCATTTGTCTTAAATCAACGGCTTTTCTCCTTGATCAGTTGGCTCTCTGCCCTGAGTACATTATAGACAGTCTCAAAAAACAACATAGGGGATGTAAACAAAACAATAGTGGCACAGGCTGTGTATCAAAACATAAACCTAGGCCAGCCAATCTGAAACAAAAAGGTTTGAGAGAGGGTTAGTGCACATTGTTTCTGGTTGGCCTAGGTTTATTTTGGCACACACTAGTGTTTTTGCTTAAGCGTTTGCATATATCAAAGAGTGAAAATAATATTGGACTAGTGTTTTGATTGCAAATTTTGCTGGCGAAGATCCACCTATGTTTGGAAGGGCAGCAAGAGGGAAAAAGTTCAGATGAAAAGAGCACCTGTATTTAAAAAAAAAAACTCAAACAATTTCTTATTTAGATAGGAACAGTTGACTTCAACAGACTTTAGATATCAGATGCCAAATGAATGCCACGTGTGAAGAACAGATTACACATAGGCACACCACAATTTCCACTGTCAAAATACAAGAGCATTTCAGAACCGAACACAAAGAATATAAATTTCAACATGGTTAGAATCCACTTTATTGTTGTAGCCCTCACATTCTGCTATACAAAGAAATATAAAAATTACAATGGCTCAGAAATTAACACATTTGCTAAGTCGTTAAGCTCTTGTTGACTGAAGTAAATAAATTAGCTATTAAATTATACAAGAATCATGTTCTTAGGACACACAGGGAAAACACATTTCGATAGACTCTGTGCTAGTCAATTTCTAGAAGAGGGTGTTAGCATTTGTTCAAATCTCTAATAGCCATTCATGTACACAGTATTTTTTGATTTAAAGACCTAAACCTTACAAGGCAGCATCTGAAACAATTTCTTGTGATCTGGTTGTCTCATTTCACAATAATGGTATTTTTTAAATCTCAATGCAAGTACATACTCCGAATATGAAACAGACAACAACTAAAACAGAATTAAAAAGCTAAACAGAACCCTGTAATTCAAAGGTTTTGTGTTCAGAGATGCATATCTATACAGCTAGTTGCTCGGGGAAGAAAGATCTGCAGTAGTAGTAAAATGGCCACAAAATGTACAAGGGATTACAGCACATAATTAGGAACAGCAACTCCAGTGGCATAGTGAGAGCCAATCAGGACATCCGGCCTGTGCTAGCAGAGGTTCTGCTTTCAGCACAGACCTTCATAAGAACGGTCCCACAGCCGTAAGAGATGCTCACCTAAAACCTGGTATGGGACAAAGGGGTAGAGGCAGAGTAATTATGAGGAATTGGGACCTGATATAGCCAAACAACAACTTCTGTTACTTACGTCTATAAGTTAGCAACAGCTAACAGCAGAATGAGGTCTTCATACCGGCAACTCTACTGTTTACATGTACAACTCAATGAAGCTACAATTAAATCAAGCTAAGAACTCAGATATTTCTCCCTATTTTGCAAAATGTGCAAAAGAGGTAGCTGGCAGTTACCAGCATCCATGTACCATTCACCTCTGAAGAGGGAATGCCAGTCTAATCTTAGCTCAACTATAACACTTGAATATTGGTTTATCTTGAGGTCTAACTGTGGATTTGTAAGCAATTTGTAACATTTAGCAAGCACATACATGTCTGGCTCCCAGGCTTCATCTGAAAGGGCAGAAACTGGGTTAGGAGCGTGAGTGTGGAAGTGTGTCCATGTGAACGTTCATCTTCATCTCATTCTCCAGAATCTGCACCAGCTGCTGCATGGAAGGCAGGTGACCGGACTCCAGTTTAGACCAAACTGGCACATCTATTTGAAAGTGACAGAGGGTAGATAAAGTAATCAAGTACCATACATCAAATACACAAGGAGGAAGTACTAATGATTCAAACTTACCATTCAGCGAGATTTCAAATGCTCCTGTTGACATCAGCTGGTTCTCAATCATATTGCTGAAGAAGAACACCATCATGCAGGCATAAATCTATAGAAAAGGAAATAAAGGGTCATCAGATTATTCATGTCCTAATGTCAGATTATTATTCCCTATATTATAACAAATATGACTATGGTGGGTTTTTTTTTTTTTTTTTTTAAAAATGAAGAAACCTTTAATTTTTTAAAAAAAATTCAGAAGAAAGTAAAAAAAAAAAAAAAAAAAAAAAAAAAAAAGGGAAACTGTAGACAGTTTGTAGCAGTACAAAGGAATAAGAATACAATATTTCTGTGTGTATTTCTGAATATGTTTTTCCTGACACCTTGGCTTAAGCTCCAGCTCATTCAATTAATTTTTGTTTAGTACTGTTAGCTTGCATATATATATATATATATATATATATACATACACACACACTTTTTTGTTTAAGCTGTTGATATTAATAGGACTGTAATGCATCTTGTTCCGCTTTTGTACAAGCACACACATAGAGACTTGAGGGGCCACATAGGACCTCAGCCTAGCAGACAGGGAATTTGGTTACTGTGGATATTCCACCGCCAAAAGAACCTCTCTTCAAGTTGCTAATGAGGCCCTGTGGGCATGACATACTGTGCCATCAAACACATTTGTACCTTGTTCTCTTGACCCCAAGTCCACAGCCCAGGCGTTTCAACGCCAAAGACAGTAAATGGGTCTTTTCCTACTATGATCAGTCCGATAAGGGCTAGTTTAAACACAGACATAAAGGAAGCAACGTGTCTAGAAGAGAGGGAGATAAGACATGGTTAAGATTATTGAGGTAGGTTTAACTAATGTACAGTTTTACCGGCTTTTGTACTGAACACATTAAGAGCTGTCACGTTAAACTCACCGGAAAATGGGGTGAGGAAGGTAATTTTCTCCCTCGATACGGATGTCTGGGTACCGCTGGTACAGAGCCTGCGTGTACTCCTCAAACACCCGCTTGTACCCTCAGGAAATACTGTCACACAAACAGAGCAGTATAGCGATTTATGAAACAAGGAGCCTACACGACAGACTCAATGTTAACATTTCAGATCACGTATCCCTCTTACAAGAGATAAGGGCATCACCCGACATGGCTTAAACTCAAAGAAACGCTTAGGCTAACGTTAGACTACTGCTAGTTAATCCTTCTGGTTAACACAAACCGTGCGCTCGACCAATATACATTTTACGTTCATTATAAACAGACTCCTACTAAAATTTTCCACAGCACGCAGTTGCGAAATAGTAACAACTTAACAGATGTTAAAAGGGAAATGCATGTAACATTTCAATGAACGTTGCATTCCCTGGTCACTCTTACAATTGCGTTAACGTTATATCAGCATGCTAACGTTGATGTCGTTGGAGGTGTTGGGCCCAAGTGATTAGGCTAAATATCGCTTTACATTATACCATAAATACTTTTGCCTTATGTTAAATAACACCAATGTCGATATAAAGCCGATATAGTTAATTATTACAGCGAATAATTATAAACACGGTGTCAACGAAGCAGATAAGCTAGCTAGCACTGTTCGCTAGGTAGCAAAAAGTAGCGATGTTCTTCCGGGCTCGTCGATAAGGACGTTAACTTAACTTACCAGATTTGGAATTTGAGCAGAGGCCCTGCGGCATACTGCATTTTCATTCTTTTCACGCCATTGTCAGCAGATGTTGAATAAAGAGAAAAGGCCCAGAGTAAAAGGACCGACAGAGGTAACCACCGAGCCCTCATCTTGCCTTCCCTCCCTAGTCTATTCCTCCGGTAAGAGGAAGAGATGGACTGCCTTTACTAAAATTGCTAGCGCTTCTGGGAAACGAAGTTCAAAGAAAACCAACGCGGTCCACATTCAGCATACTATACTAGGTCCATAGAAATAATAAAGCAAATTAGTATGCTATAGGATACAATGTCTAGGTGTACTAATGCCTTGGTGGCTGACATTAAATGGGCTCCTTTGTCCAACGTGTCAAAGAAATTAACAAAAAATGTCAAAAGCTGCAAATCAATTCCCCCACCAATTAATAATTTTAACTGCAGGATTACCAATGGCTGCGCAACAGAACAATCTATTTTAGAAACACAATTCTTTACCAATTTGAGTAGAACCTATGTTGTTAAAAAATACTTTCATTTAGGGGGTTTCCCTAAATGTGACATATTCCTTTATGACTTGAACTGTCAATTGCCTAGCACCAATGTGAATAGAATTGTTATGCTACGTTTACTAGCCAAGTGTCCTGTATAATAAATCACAACAAAAGGAGATGGACATGCACAGTAGGCCTACTCTATACTGTCCTTCACATAGGCCTGAAATATATGTAATTTATCTTACTCCTTTTGACTTTATCATCATGCCTAACTGAAATAGCTTGATTGCCCATTAATGATGTGGGACTATTTGGGATTATGCTAAATTTACACCATGGTGTAACTGTACCTGAGCGACTAATTGCAATTCTCTGCACCTCCCTGCAGTTAGGTTAGTCTCTTAGTTCTTCCCATGGCTTGACCTAGACAGTCATTAATCCAGATTAAACATAAGAGGGTCTATCTTGCCCCAGTTGATCAAGGGTGCTTTTTGCTGTGAAGCCCCATAGACTTTTGTAAAAGGCACAATAAAACAAAATTAAATTGGATTGACTTGGGTCAGTCCCACTTGCATGTTTTGCATGAATGTTAATGATAGTGAAATGGCTTTAATGGGGGTGGGGTGGGGGGCATAACAGCTAATATGGTGGATGGTGAATAACCATAACAAGCTACACAGGCAATGTTAATCGGTAACGTGGGCGAAGGACACTGAACTGAGAGCTCGTTCTGATGTGGGTGGGCTTTTGAATACGTAGACAGTTGTGTCAGCGCAGTCTCAAAGGAACGTCGAAGTAGGCTAATCAAAACTGGACTGAACGCGTGTTGAGTGTTGATATCGTTCTCAAATTTCGCACCTTCTGTCATCTTTCAGCACCCTCAACCATGGTTGCGAAACAAAGAATTCGTATGGCAAATGAAAAACACAGCAAAAACATAACGCAGAGGGGCAACGTCGCCAAATCATCGGTAAGGATGAGAGAGTTCTCGATCCAGATGTTTTTATGATAGAAACCTTAGCAGTGTCTGTGTGATGTTAAATTAGCTGTTTTACAATAATCTGTTTGGTGGGAAACAATTATTTAGGCCTGGGTTACTGAACGGTTATGGCCAATTTTTCAGTTATAGACATATTTCTGAGATCATATGCTCTATTAAAAACTGAATTGTTTTTACTTAAAGAAGAGCAACTCTGATGACAAAGTTGCCGTGGGACCATGGCTTCTGGCTCTCTTCATCTTTGTTGTTTGTGGATCAGGTGAGTAGCCGATGTCATCGACAGGTGGTGGTGAACAGCTCACTCTCACGCTTTACTACAGCTTTGTAAAAATTATGTTTTTCCACTGAATAATCTTATGAGTTGTGTTACCTTTTGTCAAAGAGATTTTTATGTTATGCACACTGTTTATGTGCATGGTGTGACCTATGAAATGCCTTGGTGTAGAAATGAAGGTTAACATCAAGATAAAGGGACCCACAATGTATCCACTTGGCAGGGCTGGTGTAATAGCAAACATGTTTGCATGTGCCTTTGCAGGTGTTACGATCACATTGAGATTAGACCTTCATGGCACCAGTTCTCTGCAGAATCAGAAACAACAACAACAAAACACTTTTTTTGTTGATAAACAACATAGAAATAAACAAGCACTACTAAGATGAGTCCATTGCATCCTGTGGCTCCTGTCAAACTGTCCAGCTGTTCTAATTAAAGCCTTCTTTCTTACTAACCCAAGAAATCCCTTTGAGTAGAAAGTCCAACAAGTCTGTTGGTGGCTCTGAAGATGGTATAGGCAGCTTCATCATAGTTCAGGTCTAATGTTTATAGGAACAAAATGGAGTTTGGTCACGGGCTGCAAAATGGGGCTTGCCACCACAACAGCTAAAGGTTGAATGAGTTGAAATGTATCTTAAGATTTACAGATTTAATGATATTGCGATTTTCATGTTTCTGTTTGTAACATGTCTTTCAAAGCTCCTTAAGCTTGTTTCTAGCTTTTACTCATTTACCATTCTTTGTTATCAAGCAATCACATCCTCCAAACAGCTGAAAAAGATCTTGGTACACATGGTGTGGAGAGTACAACTATTAAGATATTTACCCTAAATGGGCATAAATCAGTATTAGTAACCCCTTCAGGAAGTGCCACTTCATTTTTGTGTGATGCATAATTCTTGTACCTTTGCAGCAATATTCCAAAGTGTCTGGTTCTAATGCATCATTCTTGTACATTTGCAGCAATATTCCAAATTATTCAAAGTATACGCATGGGCATGTGAGCTGAGAAGATCCAACATGAATTCAGCATTTGAAAATTTCGACCATTCAAGCATTGCCCAGGAAGACTTAACTGCCTTAAAGTGATTTTGCCAAGATTTGCGTACCCATGGAAATCATACCCTGTTTGTGCCTTAAGACATGATACAACATAATTTCAACAAGCTATGAAGTTGCATTCCAATTAAGTGGGTTTGATTTGGTATCATGGCACTGGGATACAGTAGCTGTAAAGACTTCATTTGAGATTTTTGAGTGTGAAGCTTGAATTCTGCAACAATTCAACTGCTACCTAGATGTACCTTTGTCTCCTGTGAAAGATATGTTGTGACCAAATAACACAGGATTTCCACTAGTCTCAATGAGCTTTAGAAAGTGCTAACAAAATAAATGAAATAATTTATGCTCACATGGTTTAGGGTTAGCTTGTTTACCTTGCATAATGGCAAGGGCTAACAAGTGTCAATTTCTAGAATGTGTACAGAGATGAATACGCCCAATGAACAGGCTTTTCTTATGTGGGAGAGAAAATGAAGTGCAAATGCAAAAAATATTAAACATTATAAATTAAACTTTTTTTACATCCTTAAAACAATTTTCAATCGACTTGAGTACAGTATGACATGAATTAGAAACAGTGGAGAGACTAGAGACCAATGATTTCACAATGTGTCTTCATCAGTCATACAACAATGTTATATTACACATTATAGTTATAACATGATTGAACTCATAACTCAATGGATCAACAAAAGCTAATGACATGGCTCCCCAAATTTTTGCTGACTGGAAACATCACAGAAAAGGTCACTTAGATGTTGTGCTTAATTCATCTTCCAGTCTCTGACACATCTAATTATATATCCTATGATTTGTTTTGATTTTCAAGTAGGTGAGATGCCTTCCAAAGCACTGATGGAATTGTTGTGCCTGACTAACCGGCAAACTCACTAGACCTGAAAAACATAGGGAACATACAATATTATGAAAAGAAAGATGAAAGACACAAGACACTTAACAGCCCAGGAGGTACATTGCCTCCATGCCATGCCATGCCACGCCACACTGAGGAAGTATTGAATGCAAAAAAGGACAAAGTATTGAGTGCATAGACATATATATATATATTTCAGAACGCCTTCATTTTCAAGAGTATTTTTGTTATTAAATATGTTCTCACATTGCCCTAGGCAAAGCAAATACATGGCCTGTATTGTATCCTCCTCACCATCAGATGTCCCCACAAGATGAGTGTGCAAGCTCTTTCTGCTTGTTTATAAAAACGGATTTACCGTAGCCTACATTACAGAGGTACAAGTGTTACAAAAAGACCCGGTATATTGGTTAGTAGGCTATAATCTAGCGCATCCAATGCATGCTTAAAAGATTGAAACTAAATTTTTCTAATTGACAGAAATAAGAGCCATCCAACCTTGTTTCAATCGTCATTTCCGGAAGAGGCAGTCCGTGAAGTAATATTGTGCCCTATGGCAGACGCTGTCATCTAGTTTGACAACTGTCAGTAGGCTACAGCTGGAGTTGATTAAAAAACAAGTTGATAGTCACATTATCTTTTTTCTCGAAAGGCTTAATGCGCTTTTTCCGTGCGCAAATAACCGATCAAACGGTCGTTCTACTTAATGACCGCAGGGTGCACTTGATTAGTGTTAAAAGAAATCAACTTAAGACCAAACTCAAAGCTCCGACCTCTGCAAGGGTAAGTAACGTTAAGCGTTTTCTTTGGGTAAGGCAATCGGGCAGGCTAGTATGACGGATATTTTGTCTAAGCCATTCCTAATTTGTGCAAAGGTCGATTATTTCAAACAGATATAGATAACACAAATTGCTGAAGTTATGCTAACACGCTTTGTCACCTGACTCCAACTAAGCTGAATTTAAGACAGGCCTACTCTTTGCTAACTTGCAGTAAAGTGACGAAATAACGTTACTTCATGTTATGCGACCGTGTCGATGTTATTTGCGAGTACAGGCCTTGTAACTAAATCGTTAGAGGTAACAACTTTATTTCAATGACAAAATATCGACGGCCTGCTATGCGCAAACGTTAACATTATAGCTAACCTGTCGTTAGAATGCTGATATATCCTTCTTAACTTTAGATTTTAAGCAGACACGAGTTAAATTTGTTTATGTCATGCGTAAAACATTAACGTGTGCTAGCCACAAAAGTGGTTTGTGACAAATCCGTCGTTGACATTTGTGCAGTGTAAGTTTGTTCTCCAACAACTGAACCAGATAACGTTAGTGGTTTAGCTTTTTTGTCTACCCCGACTGGGATCTGCTGTGGCCATTTCTGATTTAGGCTGACTGTAAATATGGCTAGCTACAAGGCAGGACAGCTGCAGCAGGATATCCTTGTCCTCTGGAAGCCTGTCATATGGTAACGCTATTGCCATGACGTTTTTTTTTTTTTTACCTCCGTTCTTTCCGTGTTAAATCTCAAACATCGTTCGAACCACAGATTTGTGCAAAGACTACTTATTCAGCCATAGAAGTTTCAAATAATTGCGGGAACATTCTTTGATTGTATTTTCTCATGAAGAACTGGTTCCTACGATGTCTGCTTGTAAAGTCTTTGAAGACTGAAGGCTTTAAATAAGTAGGTGTTCACTGTTTATGAGTGGGCCATTTCCATAGGCCATTTCCCATACAGTCTATGCCATTTCCTCAATCAATGCCGTCACTCATACATACCACACAAATTGATTAGTGCTACAGGCTACCAGGCATAAGAAGTTTAGAAAACATTTTTACGCAGGTCTACTCGAGAACATTTGTAATCTAAAAATGTTAAGATACACATGTGTGTGAACATTCATTCTCAATTTTGATGAGTATAAAATAAAAATGTCTAATTTGGAATAGTTATGGACCTTGAAGAAATTAAGCGTTAATCAAACTTAAAAGTGCACTAGTAGAAAACGTGAAGTCAAGGTTTGTGTAAAATAAAAAGAACAGGGTTGTCCAAAATGGGTTTATAGTAATTTGTTCTCAGCATTAATATGTGTGTGTGTCTGATCTCAGAACTCTTCTCAGCATGGAGGCCCACGGTTCAGCACGACTCATGTCCCGGAAGAGGAAAAGGGAGGGGTCAAACGGCGAGGCAGAGGAGGGTGAGCTGCCAGGCAAGATCAAGCGATACACATTGGTCAGTCACATGACCCCTTTTTTTGTTTTGTTTAACTTGCCCCCCACCCCCACTCACACCACAGGGTAACTGAAAGCATGTCAGCTAGTATTGTAGGATATTAGTTACACACTTATAAGTTTTCTCATTATGATTAGGTGCATGCATTTGTTGCACTCTTACTAGACTCTAGTCTACTAAGTAGTTGTTAGTAGTGGAATTTATTTTTTCACAGAGACTTGTTTTCTTTAACACCAGTCAGATGGATGCTTATGCAATCAATTCATATGTAGTAATTCATATGTAGTAAGGAAGGATTAACGGTATTTGCATTTTGTTGCAGCAGCATGACTGCTTTGATAAACTTTGCTGAGAAAATAGAAAGCACATAGCCAGGCTTGTACTTAGCTCAATGTTGCAATTATCAAGGATCTCTTTAAAGGGCATTTTTTTTAAGTAATGGTTTAAAGGACGCCCCAATGTATATAAGCACAGAAAGCACTTGCCCGCGAGTAAGAAAATGTATGCTGATTTAGGCATTTCAGACCCATTTCAGAAAGTGAAACTATGTGAAATGCCAGCTGAGCCTCTGAAACCCATGAACTGGCATGTGTTCCCTCCGTAGTGGAGAGATACTTTCTACTTCAACTAATCGCTACTGTTTGGTTGTTACACTCTGAAATATGTTGCACGGTGTAACACATAGTCTGAATTAAACGTTGTTGCTTTCAGCCCTCTGTTCACTGATTGTTACGTTCAGACTCAGAAACTGTTTGAATGGAAATCTATGTCGTACTCCGTAGCCATTGGTGGAGCTAAATGAGAAATTCAGTGGGATCTACTAGGTGACGCTAGTCTGGCTAACGGAGCAAGAGGGCTAGATGGAATGCAGAAGTTGTGCTGGATTCATTTTTTTTTCTCCTGTTGGTTGCTTAGGCTTTGAAAGACCCAGCACCATATGCAGACCAACTAGAGTCACTGGAGGACCGACCATATCAGCGTGTCAGCATGGAAGAAGCGCTTAAAGGGACTCCAAGTGAGTCCCTCTCCGACTCCAAAACATTTAGTTAACAACTCTAGCTTTTTCTTTTGGCAACCACTATCTCTGTGACCAAGAGTAAAAATTAATGAGAAAATTAAGCCCTGAATTTGTTTTCCAGGCATCACATATGAATAGCCTAAACATTAGTGTAATATACTTACAATAGTTGATAGCTGTAAGAATAAAATGACATGGCATAAGCTCAATGTGTAACCAGTGGACTTGGCTCATCTATGTCTTTGTCGATTTAGCAGACAGGCCAGTGCGGGTGTATGCAGATGGCATCTTTGACATGTTCCACTCTGGCCATGCGCGAGCCCTAATGCAGGCCAAAGGACTGTTCCCAAACACACACCTCATTGTCGGTGGTAAGCTCCTTTTCATTTACAGTAAATGGATACCTTTTTCTCTGTGGCTGATTCTTGTCCATTTGCTGTTAAACATCACTGGTGAAGGTTGTTTTGGCATTACTCAGACTCTGTCATCTACTCCTCCATGTTTTTTTCCCTTCATTTTCTCCTTCTCAGTGTGCTTGATCGTAAGTGTAAGTGGGGCGGTGGTGGCGCAGGTGGAAGTAGAGCCCCACTCTACCTGACCCCATCGAAGTGTCCTTGAGCAAGACACTGAACCCCAAATTGCTCCTGGTGGCAGGCTGGAGCCTTGCATGGGAATCCCCTCCACTGGTGTGTGACTGTGTGGGAATGGGTGCATGCCATAGCAGGCGTCGCGTGTAGACGCAGCGGCCTCTGGCTCTCCTGACCGTGCACATCACTGTGGGATGGCAGAGGAATTTTGATTCCTCTGTATGTCCAGTATATGAAGAGAATTGACAATAAAAAGAGACTTAAAGTGAAGTGATGGGTTTTGATAAAAACGATACTGCCTCAAGGCTTATGAGTACAGGTGGGAGGTGTAGCCCGCGTGGTAATGGTCATGTTGTATTCAGTGCCTCTTCCACCTCACCTGCAGTGTGCAGCGATGAGCTCACACACAAGCTGAAGGGATTCACCGTCATGAACGAAGACGAGCGATACGACGCCGTCAGCCACTGCCGCTATGTTGACGAGGTTGTCAGGAACGCACCCTGGACACTCACACCGGAGTTTTTAACCAAACATCGGGTAAGAAGAAAGGTCTCTTCACTGGCGATTGTTTTAAAGACGAAAAACATGATTTACCACTGATCTCAGCAAATCTAATAGATAAGGGTTTTTTGTTTTTGTTGTTAGATTGACTTTGTAGCCCATGATGACATCCCATATTCTTCAGCGGGAAGCGATGATGTCTACAAACACATAAAAGATGCTGGTGGGTATTGATAAACCATGTAGGTGCTTTTATAGAGTAACCTGTTTCTTCAAGGTGCACCATTTACGTTCTTAATTACACTTTGTTTTCTTTCTGTGTGTGTGTGTGTGTGTGTGTGTATGTTTTTAAAGGAATGTTTGCCCCAACCCAGCGGACAGAGGGCATTTCTACCTCTGACATCATCACAAGGATTGTCCGTGACTATGACGTCTATGTGCGTCGCAATCTACAGCGCGGGTACACTGCAAAAGAACTGAATGTCAGCTTTATCAATGTAAGAGTCTAAGCAGTTCTACTTTCTGTATGGACTAGACGGTCCATGAATGGACCAAAGTATCAGCCTATTGATTTTAATATTATTATTATTATTATTATTGATTGATTGCTTTATCGATCAAGTAACCAGGGATGCACTTCCACCCCCCCTTCATTTAGGCATATAACTTGTCAAGAGTGAACAGGCCTTTTCTGTTCTTTGGCACCAAAACGGCAACGGCGACCCACCCAAAAATCACAACTGCTTATTCAGCATAGGGATGGGATTTATGTGATCTATGACCAATGAAGATGTCTGTCAACACCCTATGTTTAAATAAATGAATGTAGAGTATACAGCTTGCGCAGCTCCATGTAAAAACCATCTAAAGAGTTTAAGTAAAGGTGTTATTTAATTTTTTGCTGGTCATGATGCCCTTTGGTTGGACCCCTTTTCCCTATAGCAAATACAATATGTTTGACTTGCCCACCATCTAGGAGAAGAAGTACCACCTGCAGGAGCGAGTAGACAAGGTGAAGAAGAAGGTGCGTGACGTAGAGGAGAAGAGTAAGGAGTTTGTGCAAAAGGTGGAGGAGAAGAGCATAGACCTCATTCAGAAGTGGGAGGAGAAGTCCCGGGAGTTCATTGGCAACTTCCTGCAGATGTTTGGTCCAGAGGGCGCCTTGGTGAGTCTGCAAACACTCCAAATGCTGAACACGGGAGAGAAGCTGATGGTTACTGTTTTTTTATTATAGCATCTTATTGATGCGATTCTCACTCTTACTTCTGTCCATATCACCTTTATCTGTAACTTGACATTATATGCATATACTTAACTTTAACTAAAAATGCCACAGCAACAGAGCCTTTTCATGTTCTTAGTGAAGACATGCAAGAGTGCCACAACCTGTATTTGTTGGTGGTAAAATATAACGTGCACAAACAAAGGTTTACCAAAATAAAGGCCTGAACGAATAAGCAAAAATCAATCTTGGCCTGTAATTAAAAGAATCATGTTCATGCTGTGGATGTTTTATGCAGTGGACTTGATATGTTCTTGTGTTTTAGTTTAGCTGTTTGCATATAGCCCAAGCCAAGCAGACAAGCCTATATCTTAAGGAATAAATTACCCGTTGTAAATTGTATGTAATTATATGGTCCCTCACAATTGAACTGTCAGTTCCAGTGATGGTACTTGTCTGAGGTGATGGTGGCTTAGTTTGTCTGCCTCACCATCATCCACAAATATCCACAAAGCAAGCTCAGGCAATGATTTCTGGATGTCATACAATGTGTCAGATCGAGTAGAGGAAAGGATTGCGATACTGTACATTTGTAGTTTTATTAAGGACTAAAGTACTCTGATTTTCTGTTCTTGTGCCTATTCATAGTCAAGGTACATGCCTCTGTCAAACTGTTGCATGTAATAAGTCAAGCTATTTTAACATAGCAAAAATATGAACGCATGCTGGTGTGTAACATGCCTAAACTATCAAAAGCTGATTTTTTTTTTTTTGGGAACCATCTTGGTCTCTAACAGAAGCACATGCTGAAGGAGGGTAAGGGCCGTATGTTGCAGGCCATCAGCCCGCGCCAGAGCCCCAGTAGCAGCCCGGCACGCGAGCGCTCTCCTTCGCCCACTTTCCGCCTGCCCTTCTTCACCAAGACTTCGCCCTCCTCATCCCCTCGGTCCCTGCACGGCAGCGTCTCCCATGGCTACCAGTATGCAGGGCGGGGACAGGCCATCAGCGAAGATGATGACGACGACGACGACGATGATGACGTGGATGACGAGTAGGGCGTGCCCACTGCGTTACGCACCAGTTTTAGCTGCAGACTGCTACAACCTCACTCTCTCCGCCGTCAGCATCATACCCCACTTGTTTTGACCCTTACAGTATGTCATCATCTACATGTTATGTAGATCCTCCCTAGCTCATAGACGGGTGTCTTATGGAAACAAATGCACTTAGGTTATAATTTGTTTTGTGTTGATCGGATCTGGGTGAAGTCATCAGCTTTGGATTACTTTGACAATCGTAACATGTGCACTTAGTTTCAACAACTGTAGCATAGCAAACAGCGGGGGAGCACTGGCAAGTTGGAGGGGAAACAGTCAATTTAAATTAAGTAATCGATTTTAATGGCTTTTATATTTTTGCCAGCATATGTAGCCGAGTTTTATTCTGAGATTGATGTTAATGCAAGGTGTGCAGCATTGCTGTCTATTTCCTCTTCAGTCCTTGGGAGGTGACGATTCATGTTTTTTTGTACACAAATTGTGTAACCAGCATTTAAGTTTTACAAAAGATCATGAAGGCTGGCTAACGTAAAGATGTTATTCATCTGAGTTACCTGGCTTGTTCAAGTGTAATGTTGCTGTGAGCTGTCGCTGTTTCTGGAATCACAAATGTTCAGGTGTGTGTGGGTTTTTTTTTTTTTTTTTAAATGTCATTAGCAGACTCATCTTAAGAGTGTCAAACATTGTGCAGACACAGTCCCTCTGCCTCAACCTCCAGCTCACCCTGGGAATTATTTAGCACTGTGAATGTTCGCTTGTTTGTTTTTCTTTGTGAAAAGATGCCAGTCTATCAGTTTTACCAATTCTCTAGTGGATGCTGGAGTCACTTATTTTCCCTTATGTGTGACAGTTTTATGTTATGCTGCAGAAGACTCACACCATCACATGTTTTGTACACATGGGACTTTAGGAGCTAGCCCTCCCTTTGTATTTGACTGACAGCTGTATGGGGTGACTGGCATTAGCTGCCCACAAATTAACTCGCCTATCACGAGCTCGGCATACGCCAAAGGTATTTTCAGGACGGTAGTGAATAGGCCTCTTGAGTAGTGTTTGTGCAGATATAGTTTTCCCTTCACATTTTAACACGTAGATCAACAGCCGGTGTATTGCTTTGTCAGTTAAGAGCACTGAACAATTGTATATAAGATTTTATGGGCTTTTTGTTTGCTTTATAAAGGAAACTTGATTTGATGTTTCCTGTATTAAATCAAGTAGGCCAGGGGGTTATTCCAAGTAGGTAGTTAAGTGATAAAATGTAGTGGTAATAATTTACCACTACATTTAGCTCAACTTATCCAGGTTAGCCACATAACCTACTTGGAATACTTGTCCAATAGAAAGTTATCCCACTATTTTGCTGAACAATTAATACTGTTCAGAGTACTAGTTTTTTCCAGGACTGTGAAATGTTACTGAAAGCAGTGACTCTTGAGGTATTTGACAAGAGTGCAAATATTTTTTTCCTTTTTTTTTTTTTTGACTTAATGCACAATGGGTTTTTCTGTTAAGATCATGAGTTGTGTAGAGTTCACAACAGCCTGTCAATAAAATATTCACTTTTACTATTCAGTAAGGGACCCCATTATTAACACTTATTTCTGTGTCAAGGAGACCATTATGCAGGTGATGTTAAAAAAAATCCCTTGGCTTGTGAATGTATAGGGCATCACAGAAGGGCGAAAGACATCTAAATGTAAAATAAATCTCCTAACCATACACCTGACTTGCCTTTGTTTTTCTGACACATTATTGACAAGTCCCATGAAACGACTTACAGCCAAAATCTCTGTACTCTGAATCATGACAAAATGACACACAAGTCTGTTTCCATGATGTATTTCATACTGAACTAGACAGTGACCAAGTTACTGGTGGGGAGGGGAGGGGGTCAGACACAGACACTAAAGGTATGATAAAGTCAGTAAGGGGCACCCACAGAGACCAACCCACAAACGTAGAGCACTCAATGAAGGGGTTCAGTGGTCAAGTCCCATTGGGCGGGCCTGTTGCACAGGTCCAGGTAAGGAGGGTGGCTGAGAAGCCCCCACTACTCCAGCAAATAATGGAGCAGCCCAAAGAAAAACTCTGGTATAACTCTTCAGTCCCTCTATGTCCACTAAACCAGCTCATTGGGCCACTCAGTATACAAAGAAAACAAGCGTTCACATGTTGCATATATCTTTTGAGCTTTGCCATTTTTGATATACAATTTATCCACAAATTGAAAGAGGAATAGGGGATGGCTATACTGTAGGTAAAGACAGAGAGAGGAGGACTTCAGCTGTTCAGTGGCTCATTAACAGCGCGTCTCGTAGATGCCGCTACGACCGATGTAACGCACCCATTTGATCACGTCGTGGTCGCTGTAGTTCAGTTTGGACTCAAACACCTTCAGGTAGCGCACCTTCAGCCCAGAGGGTGCAAATGGAACCTAGGCATAAGACAGGGATTTGAATTTAGATGTGACCCATGACAAATAGGGAATCAGACAGTCTACAATACATGCTCTGGAAGTAACCTATTGAAGAAAATCAATGCAAACATATAAAAGACGTTGTAAGAGTCACACGGTGTTATAAAGAAACAACACTGGAGGCCTGTACCTCAAAGTTCATTGAGATTGGCGGACGAGCCCACTTCTTCTTGTCATTGGTGGGCAGCAGCTCAATCTCAGCACTGATTTGAGACTCCTTCATTCCAGCCATGCGTTTGATCCTAACAGCGGGGGGGGGGGGGGGGGGCAAAGACATGCCAGTTAGCTCCATATTGGATGGATGCTACTGCACAACGAGAAAGAAAGAAAGAAAGAAAGAAAGAAAGAGAGAGGGAGAAAATAAGGCAAAGCAGTCTGTACTCACTTCCACACAATGGCATTTTCACTGGCCTTGTACTTGGCCTTTCCCTTCATGCAGATCACCTGAACCCCACTTGTGTTCAGAGGAGTTGGAATGCGGACCTAGGGGAGGCACACACAGCAGAGGCGACAGCACCAGATTAAACAAAGCCGTCAGGGGCCAATAAAAACACACCTGTACCAGACACCTGGGATGCATACTCTCTTGCCAGGTCTTCCTCACCTCAATCTTCTGTGCCAGCAGAGAGGGCTTGAAGTTGGACTTTATGACCACCTTCACCTCTAGCTTGGTGCGGCCGACCTCTCTCACCAGTGGAATGACACGGAAGGGCAGGATTATGTCCTTGGTGGTCCGATACCTGCCCACAACAATCCATAATCAGATCAGGTTAACATTGTGCTCATTCTCCTCACTGGAATATTAAATATAGGCTTAGTGTTTAGGGTGGGTCCAGAAATTCGAACTGAATCCGACTTACAATTACTGCAGAAAGCAAACCAAATGAAATAGTAGTGTGCAATTTCAACTATGTAAATTTTAAACACTTCTAAGGACACCAGCTGGATAGCGGGGTGGAATACAGTTATAAAGAACATGGCCCCCCTCTCAGCTCGTGGCCGAGAAGCGCCCGGTGTCCCCACTCACCTCATGAGCTCGTACTCGCCATCTGGAGGGATGAAGCTGATGCTGCGCTCCGAGTCAAACTTGCTGAGGCGCACACACTGGTGAAAGGTGCAGTCGTCAATGGCTATGGACTGCTTCCCGCTGCTGGACAACATAAACAACCAGACGGGTGAGCTGGGCTAACCCAACCACCAGGTGCTTACAGCACAGAGTGCACACCCCGAAGGAATGTTTTGCCCTTATCTTAAGAGGGTCTTAATTAGCGTGAGTGGTTTTGCTATGATCGGGGAGGTAGCTAGCACAGCAGTCTGTGGTGAGAACTACAAAAATCATAAGAATCGTATCTACTAATGGGGGATCAGGGAGACACATGGTAGAATGACAAGCCTCATGTTCCCATCGCTAACAAGGTATGATAAGCAGAACTAAGTTGTAGTCCATGTGTATGCGATGTCAATGTGCCAAACGGAAAGGGCGACCACAACACTGAACACAGAGAGGGAGATGAATGAGAAGAAAGGAAGGTCAGAGGTACAGTACCTGCCCCCTAACTCACTGGGGTACAGCACAGAAAGAGAAAGCAAAAAGGGAAATGCAACAGAAGTACACAACTTCAGAACGCAAATAAAACCAACTGTGACGTCTACACCTTAAAAAGCATATCAACAAATGAAATACACAGTATATATCCATACATGTGAACAAAATGGAATAAACAAACAAACAAAAAAATAAACTGCACAGAACAACACTACAAGGTTCTCTGACTGCTCCTTACTTGCATTTTTTTTAAAACAGGTACCCTATTTATATCAACAAAAAAAGTGCAAGGGGGTGGACACAGACTCACCTCTTCCCTGCCTCATCTGAAGCTCCGCCTTTTCCCTGCTTGTCGATCACTATTTTGTCATTCATACCAAATTTGCATTCGGGCATTCCGCTCAGGTAGCTTTTCATCACTACTCGACCAGACACGTGCGCACTCAGGACCTGACCTGCAGCAAGGGCATGCAGCAGGTTGATTGAAAAACGGTGCCACACAACGTGCAACATACTACAACCGTACAGCACAGCGCAGTGGAGTTAGCATCAGTAATCACTGCTGGGGAGGAAAAAATCCAATGCGTTTTTATATGCTGCTTGTGGTGGTTCATATATACTATTTGACCACTTACTTTTATCTCAACTTCAGCATGCATGTTAAATCCCCTAATTTCCAAGCACTGCATTCTACCTTGTGGAGACATGAGCAGGTTCACGCTCTCCAGCACGTCCAAGAAGAGCTCGTTGCGGCGGTACTTGATGCCCTCGCGACGCCAGCCTATCTGCCCAGTCACCTGGCTGGTGATCTGAGACTGCTCCTCCTTGGTCTGTGGAGTTACAACCAGAATGATCGGTCAACAAGTCCGGAATAATGACGCGTAAACTGATAATTGCTGTGAGACGGAGTCGTTACCTGATGCTGTGGGTTTCAGGTTCCATCGCAGACGAGAGGGGAATAAAAAGAGAAGGAAGGGGGTTTTGTTTCAGTTTGGAGTATCAATAATAGTAAAAAATATTGTGTTTGTAACACTGATGCTTAGTGAGGACGGGGTGAGCAGTCGTGTCACCTGGCCCTTAATGCCCTGCTGGGTGATGAAAGTCTTCAGTGCTCCTGTCTCAGAGTTCTGAGGGTAGCCAAAATCAAGGATCTCTGCAGACAGACATGCACAAACACGGTCATGGAAAGTCTCCAAAACTCTTGAGTCTAGACTTTAAATATATTTCAATATTCCCACTGACCTATTTTACCAACAATTACAGACACCTTAGTCATTTCATTTCAAATGTGCTATTCTTGTGCCCAAGTCTGTGCCTGATGACTAGATAAGGGCGACTGACCAAAAAAAAAGAAAGAAAAAAAAAAAAAAAACTGCTTCGTAAGTTTTGTGCGGCTGGATATCGCAATTAATTTATATCGAATAAATCAATGGAGAAAAGACAGCTGTTGAAAACCACACAATAAGCGGTTAAACACAATCCTTTGCAGCACATAATAAACAGAGGAAAAGACCAACACAGTTCATATAAAGGACGGAGAGTCCTGCTTCCTGTCCATCTGGGACAATAACTATTGTTAGAAAATGCAAGGCAAATAAAACTTGAAAGACGAGAGGGTGTCGGCAGGGAAAAGGGACCATTTTGCCACTCACATCCAGCACATAATATTTTGACAAGGCTTGACATTTCTGACATGGCTAGAAACTTGCACTGACCTGGCAGCACCAAACGGAACCTACTTTGACTAAGACCAGTTTGCCCTTTGAGAAATTACATTCATTAACTAACACTAACTTACCGTCAAGCAGTTCATAGATCAACACAAAGTTGTTCTTGATGTTCTCCTCACTGATCTTGCCGAAGTAAGCGGTCATGACATCGCACATCTTGTAGAGAAACTCAAACACCATGGCAGCATTGACATTCTGCTTGGTGACGGCAGCCAGCCAGATGTTGGCCCGCTTGACATGGAAGAAGCTGGTGCGGGCAATGTTGGTGACTGGCGAGCGCACTTGCTGCCGTGCATGGATCACATTCACACGGAATGCATCCACTGCATTGCGCCTAAGAGAGAAAGTGGGAGAGAGAGAGGGAAAATGATACAGATGAGAGCAAAAAAGTATGAATAAAAAGCAGCCGAAAACACATTCATTTCTACAGCGTGACCGTGATCAAGGTCATGTTGGATCCCAGGAGGAACACCTTCAAGCAAACCGGCTTCCCTACTATGCAACGCCAGACACCTGACACTTAACATCCTTTAGTAAGACAAATCCTCAGCTTGGCTTCCCTTTCCTTGTCTATACACAGTATAAGAAGAAAGCCAAGTGCCAGACTGAATTCTGTCATCTGTTATGAGCCGTTTGTGGATAGGGATTTTACCTTGAAGGTTATGCATCTACAATGATGTCAATAATTAAATATATTAAATTTGTAACTAACTTCTTCCCATTTAATTTAGATCATTAGACAATTAGGCTCCCATTTTCACCTGGAAAAAAAACACACATCTGAACTGGACTTCATAGTTCAGTTAAACATCTTTCTTGTGAACATGCTTCAAAAGTAAATGAAAAAAGGGAGGAGGAGGAAGATGAGTGGGAAATCACAGCTTGGTTGGGACCCTCTCGAAATGGCCACTCTCTCTTAACCTAAAAAAATTGCACATCTCACTAGCCCACTGAGGGGTGCATTAACAGACATCTTATGAATATGCGCCCGTTTGTCAGGAGTCATGCTTTGCGGTCCTCAAGTCTTTTGCCATTGGTCAGGTGCCATGCGCTTGAGTTTGACTGGGAACATGCTTCTGGGGAAGGGGTATAGGGGAACATCTCTTACCTACTCCTACAGATGCCATAATGGAAATGTGGAAGAAGCAATATGGCAAAAAGGGATGGAGAGAATGAGAGGAAAGATACATAAACACAGGTAGGGTAGGCGTGTTCTTGCCCACAAACACACACAAAGACACTTGAGGGATGGCTGATGGTGTTAAAATGGTACCAAAATACAGATGGCCTTCTACAGAATTGTAGACTTTACATAAATAAGTCTTAAAAAAAGTCAAAATCCACAGTAGCATAGATTCCGAATCAAATCATGCATTTTCTTTACTGGGTTTGCTGACCATACAACGCGTGCCCACAGAATGTTTTAGAAATGAAATACCTCTAAAAATTCTGAACATACCCAATATCATCGCGGTAGACACGAGAGATAAGAACCTCTCCCTTATGGTTGTAGATAAACAGTCCTCCAATCATGGTGGCTGTTCTTTATTCCTCATGTGTCATGATGGTCCAACACCTACAAAGCAAGAAAAAAAGGCATCAGGTGGATAGAAATACATTTATGTTGTGCTGGTTACAATAATTGACTTCCAAGAAGTTCTGTGGACTCTTAACCCATTTGGGTTTCTACACATCTGCTACAGAAGCTGGGTCTGGTCATCTGGGTCACCACTGTTGCAGCTGTATGTTGTCTTTCAAAACTAACTGCAACAGTGTTTGCATCCTTGACAATTAATAGGCTGTCAGAATGACCTCGAAAAAGACCTCACAAAACACAGCAGGCTAAAATAGCATTGCTCACATCACAGGCTGGTATAGAAATGCACCAGACAAAATTGTTCTGAATGTGCCCAGCGAGGTCTCGACGATTGGTGTGTGGGATATGACGAATATGCCAACACCATACCAATGCAAATTTTTCTACATAAAAAAATAAAAGCTATTCTCTTTACTAAATCACACATTTAATTGGCAAACATAACGTTAGCGGTTTTGGAAGAGGCCATCCTTGCTGATGGTTTATTCAAGTCGGCTCGTGCCAGCTAAGAAATGACCTAACGTTAGCCTGGACTGACAGCATCGCTCAGCTAAGGTCAAAAATTCCGCATGATTCTAAAATTATCCTTTCAAATCAACCCAAAGACACAAGGTAATATGGCTACAAAATGATACAATGTAACGCTGACAAGTTCGGACATTACAATGGTGAAAATACAGGAAGTGGGCTATCATTCCCGTGGCTCGTTTATCGCAATATAATTGGTCCAAGATGTCTGCCTTACTCAACGGAAAGAAAATGCTCATGAAATGTTAATGCTTTTCACCCTTTTGTATTCGTTAGAATTTTCTTGACCTCTGTGCCAACATTAACGTTTATTAATCTTGATTACCGACACGGACAAAGAAGTTTATAATGATGGTAGAATTGCTTTTGAGATTTCCTAGTCCTCTTGCGACATGGGGCTGAGAATTGCCGCTAATAATAAGGTCGCGACCAACGAAACACTAAACTTAAGGTTTCATTCTATTTTATATAAGTGGATTACATCTTACCTGAGAAATACCGCTGCACAAAAAGCGCGGTATCGCCCTTTCCTTTCGCTTGGTTATTTCCAGGATCAAAGGGATTAGCGGGATTCTTGCTTCACCGACTCAAGCCCCTCCCTCCCATCATGGTCAGTCAGCTGACGGCCATCAGCAGTCTACGTGCTTGCGTCACTACAGACACTTGCTTTGCGTGGTAGAAAAAATATCCTACTCAAAATCGGAACGATAAATCGCAGTAAAAATATTTTGAGCACAAATGAATTGTCACGAGGTGAGCTTTACCAAGTAAGGTAACCAGTTTGATCAGCTTGTTTGCAAAAAGAATAGGGGCATTTTGGTAGCCTGGTTTGCGCGACAAAGCATGGGAGTCTGGCCATCCTATATTACTAAACGTCTTCTGGGAGGCGGGCTTAACCTGCGTCCATCAGATGCCTCTGTATACTACTTGACGAATCTACAACCAATCAGACCACTCATTCCGATGACGTATGCGTAAGATCGTTTCTCGTTGGTGCCCACAGATTTGGGAAAAATAATTCCTCTAAAACGGCAGCCTGGCTAGACTGACTTGCTCGCGAAATTGAATGTAGCGTCACAGGAAGTAGGCCTATGGGCGGTTCCAGGCTAGTATTTTGGGGTAGTAAGGGAAAAGGTCTACGGGCAGTTTATACAGCATAAACAGGTTATTGAGTAGGCTAATTATTTTTTATGACTGAAGGCTGCATATGTCCTCCATGCAGTAAGCCACATTGTTGTCTTGTCGATTTAACGACGAGACAAAAATGCAGTGTTACTGAACAATACATATTTAATATCTTTAGAAATTATAATCACAAAAAAACATAATTTTGTTCAAATGTTTTTTAGAGGGGGAATTCTTAGCCACACCCTTAATCTTAATGCACTTGGACTGGACCAGACTGGACAGCACATTCTTAAGCTGCTGAACTATTGTTCAATGTTTTTGAAGTTTCAACAAATGGTTTGGGTTTCTGGTAATTTCCCTAGAGGGTAATAACCAACATAGCTTAAACTGGCTCCTTTCTGTAGTCTTCTGTAAACTATTTGAATGTGTGTACTTTTGACCCTTTTGACACTGAAGCCACATTTTGTGTGTTGTATCCTTCTTTCACATACACACACATCTGGGTTCCAGATAGCATTCCAACAAACATTCCAGTCCATAAAGTGAAATTCCTCACTTCCTCACGACCCAGCCCGACCAGCAATTATATTAATAAAGAAACAGGCTCACACAGAGGGATATCCCAAGCTTTGGCAATAAAACTATATTTATAAATAAAAAACATTTTCTCATCAAAAATGGAGTTCATTTTAGGCAATGCATTTCTGTCAAGTTTAGCATTAAGATAAAAAAAAAAGGAAATGTTGACAAAATGGAAATGACCAGTACTAAAAGTATATGTCGGAGATACATTCTAGATCAGCTTACTCATGCTCAAATGATGGCAAAGAAACCAGAGCGAAAGCAGAGGCAGAAGGGGGATACAGTTTATCCCTCGGTTCTCTTTTGTCACATCTTAAAGTAGGTGTCAGCTTTTCTTACGCATTTGTTCATCCAGACTGATGTTGATGTTTGCTCATACTCTCTCTGACCTACATTTCCTCTGAATGGCCCTATTTCTCAGTCCTCTGGTGGCCACTGCAGACACAGGCAGCCTACAGTGAATACGCCACATTTCGCAGTGTGTCTCTCTTGAGGATGGGGACACAGACATGCACACATCATTCATCTAATTCATCTGTCCATTTTGCTGACCAACAGTGTCAGCGCTGCTTCACATGATGTCAACAAAGAACTCGCCCTGGCTGCCGACTGTGTGGCAGGACTGGCGTGAAGCGGACAGTTCGGCTGGCAGGGATGCCAATGTGCGGCCTGAGGGCGAGCCAGGTGCCACCGCCCCCACCACCGCCGCCCCGAAAGGTGGGTGAGCAAGGCGAACAGAGCCCGAGCTGTGGCCGTGGGAGCGCGGGTTGCGCATGCTGTGTGAGCTGCGCATACTGCACTCGCTGGGGGCTGATCGCTCACTGGGAGCCCGCTCCCTCCTGAGATCCGACTCGCTGCCGTGGGACCCACTGCTTCGGCTCCCTGACAAAACACACATAGAGAGAGGGGGGGGGGGGGGGGGTGAGTAGACGCTACATGACACTTCTCAGTCTGCATTCATTCACACATTCTGTGTGTGTGCGCGTGTGGATGTGTATTCATCTGTCTTTCTTTGTAAAGTAAAAGGTGCTGAATACAGAATGAATGAAAATATTATTACACAGAATGAATGAATCTCCTCTCCAGCAAACCTAGATTGATAAGATACTTCAAGTTAATGCCTATTTCCTCATCCAGTTAAAGTAGCTCATCTTTGGGAGACATTCCCTTTCTCCCTTGACACGTATCCATTAAGCCAAGGTCTATTTATTTCTGGGTCTCTATTTATATCTTGTGCCTGTGTGGATCTGTGTGCGTCTCACTGAATACAGTATAAAAATCACCTCACCCTCACTATGTTGGCTGCCAGCACTACCACCCCCTGCTTCACTGTAGCCCATGGGAAGCTCGGGAGCGTGGGGGACTGGGTACTGGTAAGGGAAAGACATGGGCCACGCCGTCTCGCCCGAGTGCAGGAGAGGAGCCAGAGTGTCCTGATCGGATGCCCCACTCGAGCCATCATGGTCTTGCAGCGACATGTGAGCCATGTCTAGTGGAAGATCACATTCGGGTCACACACAACATAACTTAATATGGTGGTTAGCAAGAAAAGCCTTGAGCGCCTTGAGACATGCCTTTTGTAAAAATGCGCTATATAAATAAAAATTGAATTGAGTTGAAAAAAGCCTTTCTAAAGTGATTCTAATCTGGGAGGAAAAGCCCTAATGTAAATGAAAGCTGTAATGACAGTTTTAATTGATACCATTACTATTGTACGCACCTTTTAAACAGTACCGTACGGTAGACCTCTCAACATGACTAAGAGTTTTAAGTATGTTCAAATACTGCTTTTAATGTTTGTATTTGTTTTGGGAAAATCATAATATATAAATCAGTGGTAAAACGAGAAGACCAAAGAGATCCACACGAAAAAGGACTTACTGCCGCAAAGATCACCAAAAATGTAGTAGCACTGCTCAGAGAAGGTGATTTTGTTGACGGTGTGGCGGATAAAGTTAGCCTTTAGAAGGTTGCTGGCATACTTGCGGGCCTCACGCCGATCTGTGAAGCCTTCAACATGATGGAAGAGCCAGTCCACTACATCGGACCCTGGGAACAAGGTCTGAATTTAGTACTTACATTGTTTTCTTTTCAAATATTTACATGGTTTATACATTTTATCCCCCACAGCATTAAATGACCACATGCTGAAATGGAGGCAGGCTTTACTGTACCAAATAAAGTCAGAATAGAGACTACAACAATGCAGATAATGGTCATTGTAAACTAGTCTATAAAGGCAACCTATAAGGTCTATACAGGCAACCCATTCCATATTGATATTCAGCGTGTGAGAAGGAAGCCAATGGCTGTGGTACCTATGAAGGCATTAGCAATGGTTATTTTCAGCCACAGCCGATCACGAACTTCCAATCCAGAATCTGGGCATGCCATTGCTTTAGCAACGGTTGCCATGTCACTGTGAACGGAGAGGTGGTAATCATCAAAACCTGAAAGACAAATAGAAGGGGCAACAGGACCTCAGTATAACTTCATCTCAACAACAGGTTCCGTCCTAAATAGACAATCACATATCAAAGTTCATTAAAACAAAATATTATTCTTCATTTCAATAAATATATTCTTCATTTCAGTAGTTTCACCCAATGCTTAAGTTGTGAGACTTTTTGCACACCTACACACATATGTTTTTCGAGTGTGTATTGGTGTTGTGGTTCTTACGCTCTGTTTCGGGGATGGAACTGGTGATAGAGGAGCTGGTGGAAGTGACGGTACTCATCGAAGGGCTCATCCCGTAGGCTGGGTATACCCCCGTCATGGCCGCCGTGTGGGACACCCACGCAGCTGGGTCGATGGGTCTGACTGGCTCACCTACAGAAGGCAAGACAAGGCAGGAGTGACAAAAATACCAAAGACCAACATGGAGATAATTTGAAGAAGAGGAATGGGAACTCACTTCTGGGTAACGCGAAACAACTATTGGGGTTTGGATCCCAGCACTTTGCCACAGTGAGAGAAACAGGCCTAGGCAGAGCAGAGAATTAAAACTTAGTTCAACATGTATGAAAATGTACAAAATCCATACAGAAAAATAGCTTATTACTCACCCTGGCTTGTGAACAATGTCCCTCAGAACTCGCACTGCATCATCATTGCACATGTTCTCAAAGTTGATGTCGTTCACCTGCAAGAGAACAACTGCCCTTAATCCCAATGATCAATCTTGCACATCATTCTATAGTTACTTTAGGATAAACTGAGCTTGTGTGTAGTGACTCCACACCTGAAGAAGCATATCTCCTGGTTCGATGCGTCCATCTGCAGCCACTGCCCCACCTTTCATGATGGAGCCAATGTAGATGCCTCCATCTCCCCTCTCATTACTCTGGCCTACAATACTGATGCCAAGGAAATTATACTTCTCTGTGGGGTGGCGAATACAAACAGGACAACCGTCAATAAAAAAAAAATGACACTTTGCTAATACAACATTTCTACAGGGTTTATATACAACTCGCATTTCAGAACTTGCTACTATCAGCACAAGCACAACTGATGTTTTGTAAAGTGGATAATGTGGCACAGTACATACACACGGTTAAATTGGACTTGGCTACCATTTAATAAGTCAAAACTCCAAAATACATAAAATAAGTCAAAACTCCAACACTTGGAAGCACCCACACGTCAACTGCAGTGCAGCAAGTGGAGCTCCAAAGTCGTGTGAAAATTGATGCTAGAAAATTGTGATGACTCATTTGAACACTAGAACACATTTGAACACAGATACACTCTCTCTACCATCTTGCACATGCAATTGTAATTTTCAGCTGATGTGTTGTAGAAGACAAACCCAAGGAGAAGGGATAATTTGTTGGACAAAGGTGAGTGTTTCATGGTTTTTAATAAGATCCCTTGCACATGCCTGTATTAACTAGAATATTGGCTTACGTAAACACAATTATCCACCTGCATGTTTGCACAATATCTATATTTTCCTGTCATGCATCATATCATCATGTTTGACATCACAAAAAAGGATGCTCGGTCTAAATAATATCAAAGTATATAGCTTAAAAGTCTAGCTTTAAATAATGCATGCCATGTATGTCTTTATATACTGATTTAACACTGAGAAATGCTATCTGGGATTGATTACTGGGCACCACACTCTTAGACGGTGATTTAAATACAAGACACTTACCCATGTTCAGTGTGACAGTGATGATGTTGAGTGACATGGTGGAGTCAGTGATGCTGCTGAAGGAGGAAGACTAAACAGAGGCCAACAGAGATGTCACAAGGCTTACAGTTCTACTGCACTCAAATGTGATTATTGTTCTTTTTACTGTAAACATGCTCACCCGTTCCATGTTTTGTTTAGGTCTCCTTCGACGACGACGAGGGCGTCTGACCAGACGGGATGAGCCACTCTGTTCTGTAACACTGCTGAACCTGACGGACAAACAGCACTGAACATCACTCTTTGAGCCAGGCAGCCCAAGGCATGCATCTTAAGCATAGTATATGGTCATTTGACTCTGTCATTATGCAGACACACTCACACAGTGCATGTACTGTGTCGACCAACACACACCACCAGGTTGGGGTGGCACTAGCCTACCCACGTACCAGTGTACCAGGGTTATTGATTTGGCTTGCACTGGACTTGCACTGACACTTTTGCACTAAAGTTACCATTGCATCCTCCTGCACATTACATCCATATACTTCTTTCACAGCAAACAAATTACTGTCATGTCATGCGTATGTACGGACACCAGAATTTCGTATAGGATGATGGATAGTTTTATCTTAATTATCTATTGATGAATGGCCTATCAGAGAGGTTTTTCAACATTCGGGACTCGGGAGCTCCGCTTGGCTGGGCACTGACGGCAATTGGGCAATTATAAATTAAGCTTTTGTAAAACTGCCGTAAGGTCAGAACTTCTTAGTAATATTTCTTGCATTTAGTCATGTGTGTTTGTAAACTATTTACACTATTGGTTTGAGACGACTGCCAGTTAAGTAGCTTTGATGGATCATAACAATAGTGCTTTTGGTTCAGCACCAGACCCGGAGTGGATAGCCTATATATACTTATACCTAGTGGATAGCCTATATATACTTATACCTATATAGACTGACTGTGACTGTGCCTCTCTCGAACCTAGATGCAGTAAAGACACCGTGGCCACCTGCAACACAGGTCCCTATGGAAATGTCTCTTACCGGCTGGTGGATCCGTCGTCTTCCGAGTCGAAGCAGCTACTGGACTCCAGCTCGCTGCTCATGAGGGATGAGCGGCTGTCATACCCCCCCAGGTCCAGGCCTCGGCCTCCCCTTGTGTACCCATTCATTCTCCCTCCTGCACCAACAAAAGCACCGCCGGATCAGAGAAGACATAATGGACATTCACTACTGCAATGCTCAACTATGCTGCTGCTGTTTCCCCAGCAAATTAAAAGTCTCACAGGAGAGTGCATTGTTCTGTTAGTTTTAAGTGTTTTACTGATTCATATTCATTCATAAACTGACTCTCCTAAACATATAAATCAACTCTAAATCCGTCCAAAAAGTAATTTCATTATTATTAGACACTGTCAAAGTACAATAACATTTCTATTCACAGTGTAGTTTCCCAAGCACTTCACCTTAAATCACTGTGGTCACCAAAGGTCCTTTGGAAGGCTTTAGTACACAAGTGAAAAGAGAGAGACAAACAGTGAAAGACTAGTGCCAAAGAGAGCAGACGATGATGGAAGTCAGGTCACACAAGGCTGGAAATAAAAGCACAGACAGCGGAAATGTGGCAGAGGACAGAATGATGGGAAACAAAGAGAAGGGGAGAGAGGGAGATAGATAACCGTGCACACAACAGTGAGAGAATGACAAACCTGCATGGTCCTGGGCATGTTTCCGACGTGACCTCTCTCTGTCTCTGTCCCGGCGATGAGACACTACAGAGTCGGTCTCTGTGTTATCGTCCATGCCGTCACGACTGCCAGCTGACTTTGCACTGAACCACGCATAGGAAGAGGAGAAGGAGGAAGGAGGTTACGATGCTAATATGTGACGCCATTAATAGTTACTACTCATAATGAAAGCTCAAATTTGAAATTAAAAACACATACACACATACACACTGTACAGCACAAAACATCACTGGAAAGAGTTCTTTCGCCATTTCTGTTGGACATGAGACACCGTGTACAACAATAGACAAACAAAAAAAAAAGAAAGAAAGAAAACATGAAATAAGTGCAGTGGTGGTACTAACTGGAAAGAGGGAGGTCTGGAGTCTCCAATGCCTTGGCACCTCTCAAGGGAAGGCGGGCGATCTGACTGGCTCTCTGCCACAGAGCCACCATCTGAATGCGAGCCATCAGCAGAGACCAGCTACATGGCAAGAGAGAGCGCGAAAACAGCAACATTACAATCAGCTTTTTATCAATATACAGCACTCAATTTAAGAGAGCCGCCTAAATGGTAGTTCAGAACGTCGTATTGCATATACATATTGCAGGGATAACCGTATAGATATGACATGCTTGCACCATGCTTCTCATGCGTGTGTACCATACTGTGAGTGCAAGGAGACCGACCAGATGGGTGCAAATGACAACTTTCACAGACTACTGAGCATGTGGCAGGCGCACATAACATGAGTTTGAAGTGCATTCTGGGTCGGACGGCACTGATTCTGGGGAAGGTGTCCGCCTTTTAGCTTACCCAAGCAATGACGCGTCCATTGTAGCAAGGCAGCTTTGCATTGTCATCTGAGATCTCTTCTTTCACCACCCTGGAAATAGCACAGCAGAGACTTTAGGCAACAACTATTGCTACATGATGTAGCACTCTGCAAGTCTGTCTAAGTGTTTAGTGTTAATTTTGTGGTAAATCATGGGATCAGCCTGTAAATAACCTATAGCATGGCTGGGAGTACTGGAGAATAAATAATATTTAATTTAAAAAAATGACAGAAAATGACACTCGGATGAAAAGGTGACTAACCTGCTTGTATATTCATTGAATACAAATAGCCATACATCTCAAATGCAAAAAAAAAAAAATATTGCACAAAACACAAAACTGCAGAAAAACTGGGTCTTTGAGAGATTCGTTGCCACCATAGACAAACATGAAAGAAGTATTCACAGGTCACATGCGCACACAGAAACAAATGACAAGTTAAACACACATACACATAATTGATTATCACCAAGCAGCCTAAAGCTGAGTGTGAGAAAGAATGTAAGTATTTTGTCAACTGACAATTCCAGCATCATGCCTAACTTGCCAGGATTTACATGCAGGATTGCCAGGATTTACATGCAAATTTGTAAACCATGGACGCTGCAGTCCCTGCTGTGGAGAAAGTGGATGGATAGCTCTTGGAGTTTTTAATTTGCACGTGGGGAGAGGAACTCTTCTTAGGGTGGAGACTGACCTGGAACACATTTCACAGCTGAGGCCACAGCAGTAAAGCTGCCAGCCGGTAGTGTGATCAGGACATTCCTGAGTGCCTAACTGCAGTTGTTTCAAGGCAGCATTCCTGTCCAGCTTTAATGTACGGCCGCAAGCATAAGGCCATTGGCAAGACAGGAGACAACAAATAGCTGAGTTGTGGGAAGTAGGCCTAAGCTTAAGTGTATGAAAATTAGAACATGGGTAAAAGAAAACCTTCAAGTAGGCTACTGATCACTGTAATAGAACACAAACTGTTTTTTAAGTCAGTCAGAGACAGTAGCCTATCCTCAGGGACATTTCTCAAAGGGTGTTTATATTGAAAAAAACAAACAAACTCTACATTAAGTGGTAGAGATGTATTTTATTAATATTCCTACACTCCTGATAAATCAATAATGTTATCTAGGGTTCTAAATCTAGCTTTGTGTGAACAACTCATCCTCTGGCTAGTCTATACTGTCAACTGATCAAACATACTAAAAAAGACAAGGGGGCAGTGGGGGTAGCTTAAAGCAGTAGGCCATAAGGCTATAACTAGCCTTATGGCAACAGACAGTTCAAGTCATCCTTCACATGTACAGAGATCAGGTTTTATTAATAGCCGCCACACATTCAAAAAGCAGTATCTTTCAGAGATGTTCTGTATTTGCACTGGTAGTTTATGACCAATTTAGGCTACTTTTAATATGTAAATGTCGTTTCCAATTCATCCCAGCAAAGTACTCTAAAAGCGTATTCTACATCTACCTAAGTGAGAAGGCCTCTTATGTTCTCATTTGTGAAAGGCTACCACGGGAGCCCTGAACGCGGCCACATTTTGTAGAGTGTTAACGTTTGCTAACGTTACGTCCATTATTGTCTTATGGAGTCTCTCATTCACTCCACCTTAGTAAACAGATTTTTTTAGCCGAGCTCGAGAAGAAAGGAACGATGTTTAACGTGCCGCCGATGAAATATGGTCTCAATAGGTTTTCAATCAAAGAATGTATCTTGTATATGAACCAAGAACAACGCAAGCGACTAAAACTGCTTAGGGAAACCAGGGTGACTGTTGTTGTAAGGTTAACGTTGGTTGCCAAGTATGGAGGGAGACGGGAACAAAAACTGTGAAACTGCTGTAAATAAGAGGTTGAAGCATAACTAGGAGGTCTATAAAAGAGAAAAGAGGTTTACACAGACACACTCACCCAAAGTCATCATCCATTGATTTAAAGAAAAACTTGTAGTTCGGTTTCTTGAGAGCATTTTTTAGATCCAAGAGTGTGACCCTATCGGCTGGGATGGGCAATTTGACCAGGTAAGGAGTTTCCTGGTCGTCGAGATGATATATTATTTTGGTCTCCCCCATTGCAGACCACCGGGGAATGGTAGTCTGTGATCATCCAGCTTTAGTGGTTCTTGGACCACTCTCCGGAACCGGCTCGTGCTGTGGTAGTTGCCTTTATTACTGTGTTTTTCTTTCTTTACTTTCGGCAGACAGCGAGGTTTCCTCTATGCTCTATGGATCTCACACCGCCAACTGGACCATTTCTGCGTTCCTGTTTTCGTCTCTTCTGATTGAAAATATGAAACTATAACTTCGATGACAACTCCTTTTGCTGAGATGAAGAATTGAGTAACATTAATGAATCGTAATCTTTTCAGGTTTGCATGTCACTGGTTCAGTACTCACAAGGCTTTGTGGCCGTGTGAGAACATTATTCCATAAAACTCCCTCTACTGGAGAGAAATCGTAAGGAAGGAACGTCGAGGAAGAAAAGTTACATTGTATCCATTCCATAGTGGAATACAGCGACCTCTGATGTTACATGACAGGAAACGAAATAGCCCACGAGTATTCCGTTTAGGTAGGCTACTATGCTTTAACCTAAACAGTCTATGGCTTTAACATGTTTTTCGTCGTGTGGTTAGAATCCATGGTAAGATGGTGATTAAATGACCACATTTTATAATAAATACATTACAAAAAGAATATTACATTCAATACATTAATAGATACACATTTAATAAATAAATACACTGACCATTACCATTTCAAAGTTTTGGTTGTAACCCTTTCCCTTAACCCAATATTTTAAAGGAAACACTCAATAATGTTAGAAATCTTTATTGTGTGAACATTCCAACACATACATCATCTTTTATGCACATAACCAGATCCCAAATTTAAAAAAAATGTATAAAAACTTAAACTACACAACTAACAAAGACAAATTGGCACAAACCTCTGATTTATTGCCACCTTTAAAACTGAAATGAAGCAACAGAACAAACATTTGAAACATACACAGATACAACACTCAAAATCTAATATTCATTAAAACCTGTTCCAAATATTGTTACTGTTAAATATTGGACTGTTACCCGCCTCAATACATACACCCATTTCACCTTTGCTTCCAATAAGGACAAAAAACAGGTGCTTACAAGGTTTGGTACATTTACAGATTCAGACCTCAGACGGGCTCAGATTTTGAAAGTACAGATTCACATTGATACTGCAACAGTCTGTGTTGCATATGAATATTACTGAAATAAACATCCAGCATAACTTTCTGCTAAAACCAAGCTTTTGGCAAAATGGTTACAACAGCATAAAGATTTCAAGATTTTCTTGAAGATAGTAAGTGCATTTAATAAACAATATTTCCAAGTTGAGATCCTTTCAATAATTAACGTCTGACTTACTAGGAACATGTAATTGTAAGAAATGTAATAATAAAATAACAGGCAACACAAATGCAAAACATAAACTACCTCCAGTAAACAGGAATTAGCCAAATAAAAAGTGTGTGTGAGAAATCTGTTTTCTGATATAAGACGATGCTTATGTAGGCTAACGTTAATTACCTTTTCTCAAAATATCTTGTAAATTTCTTTTGGTGTCCAAACTTACATACAATGAAAGGGCAACACAAAAAGGCAAGACATAAACATTCCCAGGTTAGATTCCCACTAATGTTTTAGTTGGCTATTTTTGACAACAGTTTTTCAGTGGTTTAGATCTAGTACGTTAACGTGCAAAAATATTGCAAGTCATCCTATCAACTGTCATAACTAATCTGAGATCAACTTAAAATAAAAAAAAAAACTTCCATGTTTAGATCTATTCTTATGAAGACATAGATCTATGCCCATGTCCGAAAAGAGAAGTAAAAAAAAAATGCTTTTAAACTTGATTCTCGTTTGTAGTTTGACTGTGCCACCAATGAATGACAAAAAAACTGGCACGATATGAAGTATGAACTATGATTAACCCCTTCAAGGTCATCGGTTTGCCACAAAGCCTTTAAATACGATAGCCTTCGTTATGTGTCCAACGAAGCAGCAGCCCCATCGCCACCTTCCAAATAATCTTCCCTGGATCAGCCCATGCATTATCCCAGAAAACGTTTAACGTTACTTTAACCATTTTGTCAACGTCGTGTCTCAGTCACCCATAGTATGAACAAAACAACGAATCATAGTATGAAGCATTAAATCAATGGCCTCCAAAACACAGGTAAGTAGAAAGACAGTCAATAGACGGCTATAATCATTGTTCTCTTAATCAATGTCTTTTTAATGTGTTTACGGGGTACTTTTTGTATGTTAACGTTACTTAGCACAATAATAAGAAACTCAAATGCCTGCTGAATTTACACGCATAGGCAACTGAGGTGAGCGTGACCAGTCGATGAAACGACCAACGCACTATAAAGATCCAACTATTATGACAATATGGTAAAGGCGAGGATTTCAGCATGAAACGTTGATGAAACTGCCATATGGAGTAGGCTATTTACAAGATAAACCAAACCACATTATAATTACCATGGCTATCCATGATCATCCCCACGTGCCCATGGCAAAGAACACGCGGCGCAAAGTATGCTGGGTAAGCCATCGTCATTCAAAACAGCAACATGGGATTCTGGCTACATTTATTTGTTACCCTGCTGTATGTCAATTTACACTATTCTGTATGTGTATTGATTCAGTCTGCACACAGTCTTAGTATTTTTGTAAACATGTAATAGTTCTGATTTTCATTTTTTCATGAATAAGCTCAGTCTTTAGCATATGGGTAGCTTCAGGGGCGGTTCTAGGCATTTTGGGGCCCTAGGCGAAATATGGGCATGGGGCCCTCAAAAGTCATTCTTGAAACACACACATACACAGAATAAGGGCCACCCTACATGGCACCTGTTATCTATCCTTGCCGCAAATTGAGAGAAAAAAAGAAAGTGCCCCAAAAAAACTTAACAATGAAACAAGCTTCAGAATCATGGAATCTAGTTATAAAAACGGAATTGAAGGATAAACACGGAATCGAACTGAATTATTTTTATCTTGTTGTCCATATACTTATACTAGAACTGTTAAATTGCTATGCTTATATTTTTATTGCCCATTTTACATCTGTTCATATTTATTTCTGGTCAATAGACTATTCTTCTATCTTGCACTGTTGCACTACTGGACTCATTTGCACCACTACCTTGACACACATCCCATACTGGACCACAGTACATTCATGCTCATCTCTACCACTGATCTCTAAAGAAAGTTATTCTTTAGAGATCAGTGATCTCTACCCTTAATATTTGTATTCCATTGTTCCTTTTAGTAATGTTGATCTAGTCATGTTGTTTTGTTGATCTGCTTCTTATCCTGTGTAGGCCTACACTGTAGTATATGTTGTGTGTACTTTTTTAAGCTGCTGGGACCTTCAATTTCCCCATGGTGATCAATAAAGTATGTATCTATCTATCTATCTATCTATCTACCTACCTATCTATCTATCTATCTATTTCTTTCTTTCTTTCTTTCTTTCTTTCTTTCCGCGTTCACAGAATAAATGCGATCGCCCACTTACAAGATAAACACGGTTTCTGCCCGTTGCCACGGTTTCTCCTCCACCACGCAAACATTTTCCTCAGAGGTCGAGGCCGTTACAGCAGGCTCAGGCTTCTTCAGAAATGAACTTATCTTAGGCAGTGTAGCTGCATTTTTCCTTCTCTGCATGTTTTTTCCTCTTAGTAGGCCTACAACCGCTGTCATAACTTTGCATCTTGACTTGCTCACTGTCAGTTTTGAATTGTCTAAGTTCGCGCTCCCGCACAGATTCTACGTCAACGCGTCATGAACTAGCCCAATGTAGAGCAAGGGGTGTGTGTGTGTTAGGAAACATACTGTATAGACATTAATTCAATATTCTGATGCTATTTTGGTGTGTTTTTCAATTTATATAGCTGGCTAATTAACATCAGTGACAAATTAAAATTACATATATTGTCCGCCCCTGGGTAGCCTACACTGGCTCCTCCAACAGCAACAGCAGTTCATTCAACTTCCTCCTTTTTTTGGCATGCTTGAGACGATTGTATTACAAACATTTGCCTGTTTGATAAGGATGGAAATACATAATTCTATAGAAAATCTCGTATTAGTTTCCTAAAGAATAGAATGTCATATGATGTGAAAGTGTGAATAATACCTGGTCAATGTCATTCATGTCATTAGTCATTTTTGCACAAAGTTTTGTTCTTCTCTTTGCTGGGGTCCCTTCTGTTTGCCATTTATACCACCTCATTGGGCCAAATAATTTGCCAACATGGCTTTTCTTACCACTGCTATGCCGATGACACCAAGCTCTATCTGTCAATCCCACCCAATGATTCAATTGGATTGAATACCAGATGATGACCATACCTAACCACCCAACAAGGTTCCCAATTGCTGGTTTAGATTATGGTCCTCTCACGACTCGACTACTGCAATGCCCTTCTAACAGGACTTCTAGTCCGCACTGTTAAACCACTCCAAATGGTCCAAAGTGCCCTCTGGACCCGATTCCAACCAACCTTTTGCAATCCATAGCTCCAATTATCACACCAGCTGTCACACATGTGATCAACGCTTCACTATCAACAGCAATCTTCCCTACTGCATTCAAGCAGGCTCAGGTAACACCTCTACTCAAAAAACCCTCTCTTGCTCCCGACCAGGTGGGAAACTACAGGCCGGTCTCTCTCCTTCCGTTCCTTGCTTAAACTATTGAAAGGGCGGTATTCAAACAGGTTACCGAATTCTTGAGCCAACAGAATCTACTCGACCACAACCAATCTGGCTTTAAGAGTGGCCACTCCACTGAAACAGCTCTACTATCTGTGGTTGAAGCCTTAAAAGAAGCCAGAGCGGAATCAAGGTCATCTGTACTCCTGCTCAAGGGTGATGCATACTGCTGGTTCAAATCCTACCTCACTAGGCGACTGTTCAAAGTATCCTGGCTAGGACACACCTCTGCGCCTTACCACCTTGCTACTGGAGTGCCCCAAGGATCTGTGTTGGGCCCCCTTCTTTTCTCCATCTATACCACTTCTTTGGGCCAAATCATCCGCCAGCACGGCTTCTCTTACCACTGCTATGCCGATGATACCCAGCTCTATCTGTCATTCTCACCCGATGACCCAACCATCCCAACTTGAATCTCAGATTGCCTCTCTGACATCTCTGCATGGATGCAAGACCATCATCTCCAGCTGAACCTCTCAAAAACCGAACTGCTGGTCCTCCCAGCTAAACCAACTATTCACCACAACATCTGCATCAACTCTGGCTCCTTGTCTCTTGCTCCCTCACGGGTAGCCAGGAACCTAGGTGTTATGATTGATGACCAGCTAACCTTCAATGACCATGTTGCCTCTGTTGCCCGGGCCTGCCGCTTTGCACTATTCAATGTCAAAAAGATCAGACCATACCTAACTCAACAAGCCTCCCAATTGCTGGTTCAAACTATGGTCCTCTCACGCCTTGACTACTGCAATGCCCTTCTGGCAGGACTTCCTGCCTGTGCCGTCAAGCCACTTCAGATGATCCAAAATGCTGCGGCGTGTCTCATCTTCAATAAGCCGAAGAGGACGCATGTCTCCCCTCTGCTAATCTAGCTCCACTGGTTGCCTCTGGCGGCTCGCATCAAATTCAAATCACTGATGCTGACTTACAAAGTGCTTAGAGGATCTGCCCCTTTTTATCTAAGCGCTCTCATAAAGACTCAGGCTACCCCTCGACAACTCCGGTCCTCCAATGACTGTCGACTGGCAGTCCCGGCATCTCGACCAAGGCAATCCAGACTCTTCTCATGTGGCGTCCCACGCTGGTGGAATGACCTACCAAAAACAATCAGAACAGGGCCTCTCTGGAGGCCTTTAAAAAGCTCTTAAAGACCCAGCTATTCAGAGAACATCTTCTATCCTAGCACTAAATTGAACTGAAGCACTATTCCCTAGCACTATGCTCTTTAAGGTTTCTGCTATGTAGCTTGATTGTTTTCCTCTTTTTGTAAGTCGCTTTGGATAAAAGTGTCTGCTAAATGCATAAATGTAAATGTAAAATGCACGTCACCCCTTTGCTCATTGAACTTCACTGGCTACCTTTGTCTGCCCACATCAAATTCAAATCACTGATGCTAGCCTATAAAGTGCTTAAAGGGTCTGCCCCTTCTTACCTAAGTGCTCTCATAAAGGCTTATGCTACACCCCGTCAACTCCAGTCCTCAAATGACTGTCGTCTGGCAATCCCAGCACCCTGCCCACCAAGTTTCATTAGCCCCATGTGTCTGTGTCTGTAAACTATAGGACTGTAAAAACTAGAAACTTCCTTTCTTAGACACAGATTTACATCAGATGACATTTAGTTGGTAATTAACTGTGTGTGTAACAAACAAACAGATTTTTAAACAAAAATCGATAATGATCATAAATCTTTACCTTACATAAATAGAAAAAGAATAACACATGTTGGATTCCATCTCACTCTGAATCTTAAGTAAGGCTGGCAAAGGTCTTAATGTTAAGAAGGTGAAAGTAATTTTTTAAAGGGTTATATCTTTAGAACAGTAGACCAAGTCAGACGAGGATTATAAAGTAGTTACATCAGTAGCTATTTGTGCACCCGGTTGAGAGTGTGAGCAGCATGTTACAAGTTTAATGTTGAATATTATTATCTTTAGTATTGAAATTTATCACACCTCTATGCCATGGTCCAGGTTTCTGCTCCTGGATCATATGCAGAGTTGGTCTGCTAATTCTTTCCAGTTTTTGTCAGTCAGTTTGAGTTTGTCAGCCATATTTAGTACATGTGCCTCGTATGTTTTTATTTATTTTTTAACCCTGGTCTTCTATTATTATCTGTGTGGTTTTGGTTATGAAAGAAGCTAGAAGTCATTGTTTGACACTTTGACATTTAATGCATTCTGTCATATTTACCTTTGTAACCCCCTGGGTTTTCTGTTGAAAAAAAGTCTTTATTATCTGCATCTGTATCTTTGTGTCTACTGTGAATTAAAGGAGACTCTAGTTAAACTTTCCAATTAAATTTCAAGGGTGAACTAGCTGAGCAAATCAGAGAGCATTTTTGCTTTTATGGGGCAAAAGCAAAGAAGGATTTCTGATGCTGGACTTTTCCCATCTGCGTCACTACTGCAGTGACAAAGGACACTTTGTGCTTCTAGAGGATTGATGTGAGCTTTATTGGGATTAAAGATCTATACATATTCTATACATATATAAAATAAGGATTGAAAGCTTGATTTTGATGAAGGAAAAAAAAACACCCAAGACACACAACTAATAAAAAAACAGAATTCCTGTAATTGAATCTCCTGAATCTCCCAACTAATAAAAGCAATGCACAGAAATTTCTACAGACTAGTCTGTGAACAGACTGGTCCTTAAAGGGATGGCAGTAAGTGATCTGAGGAGTAGTAAATGATTAAAGGCATGCCCAATAGTTTCAAAGCTTGCACAATGTTTGCCCACCAGGAAGCAAACTCATACCTATTGAGTGTCCAGACTGCACACGGTGAAACAGTGTCAAGTAGTCTGGTTGAAGAATTGGACCTCAGGAGAAGAAGAGAATGGACCCTCATATTCCTGCTCAGAGGAATAAGCATTAAGAACTGGGACAAAAGTAGCCAAAAATAGCAAATGCTCATGTATTCATTCACATAGCATATCATGCAATTTATTTGTGTTATTGATGTGACATTCCGTGGCATTGTCCAGACCTATATTAGAAATATACTGCATCTGATCATAAAACCTTCTGTCTCTATAATACTATAGACTGGATTGCTGTGGTATAAGCATACCTGATAGAGATAAGAGGATGAGAAACCCATCATCCCCAGCTAGGACTCCTGGGACAAAGATAGTGGATGAGCAACAGCAGCACCAGCATGAAAGCAACGCCCGAAGCATAGATGATATTGATCCGGAACATCATCACCAGACCTTTGCCAAGTGTACAGGTATAGTAGGTGTACTAAAATGGGAGGGCTCAGGAGACCAAAGGTGGTTTCAGTCAGAGTGGTGTGGAACAGTGCATATTACAAAACAGCAAAGATGCAATATAAAAAATGTCCAATTAGGTCAGTGTTTTTAAAACATGTATGGAATAAGTGAAAAAAAGTGCCAAAAATTAAAATCCATTGATCATGCTAGCAATGGTGTTAAGCAGTACCATTCAACAGTACTACTGCAGAAACAATTCAGCAATGCATAGGGCAAGACTGTGAAGTGGCATCATGGCCCCTGCTTGCTCATACCCAAAAATAAACACTCACATTGCAATTTACCAGTTAAAAAAACATTTAAATCTGGACTGTGCTGTTTTACCTACAGATCAGATGGATGTTAAACATGGATGGTAAGTTATTAATCTATCATCCAAATAAAATATGGAATCAATGAATAGATTTGTCATCGTTTCAGAAACAGTGTTGTAGAGTAAGCACAAAGCTATTGAAATAATCAAGACCCGAAGAGATAGAGGTGTGCAAAATTAGGATACTTTTTTATGATTTCAGTAATAAATGAAATAGAAGACAGTACTAAAATGACAAACAGGTTAAGCTACTATCAAGGCTTTATCACAAACTGTTACTTTGATCACATCGATTGATCATTTTCCACTTGGCGCTTTGCACTCCAACCTGCTATGTTGACTGCAGCCATGTCCTCTGATTGCTGCAGTAGTGTTTGCTGCATTGATCCTCCATCCCCAGCTTGAATCCTATACATTTACAGAGGAGTACACCACTGTATTCACATCAGGGATTGTAAGGTGCGATTTGTCAAGTCTTGCACTGCACAACCTTGCAATAATGATCGACCCTGTCAGCTCCAGAGCGGCAGCCCACTGTGGATGGTGAACCAGGGCCACTGGGAATGAATAGCCTTATGTGGGTAGCCTCAGTCTTCATTGGTGCAGACAGAAGACAGGATGATTCGAAAGCCCCGCCCACCCCCCTCCGGGCCAACCCCCCCCCCGCCCCCTCTGCCCCCCCCCCCCCCCCCCCCCCCCCCCCCCCCCCCCCCCAAACTCACATTTCCACACAGTCTCTGGATCGCTGTCCCAGAGCAAATTATAGTCAAGACATTACAGGGAAAGTCTTCCTGGACCAGTAGGTGCTACATGTTGCCCAGGGACACCATGTTGGCAGACCCTGGGATCAAAGTCACAACCTTCTGGTATTTCATTTGCAAGCCCAGGACTCCGTCAGGCTGTGTCTGACCCATACAAAGCTAAACAGCGATGTGATTCTCAGGCCAATGGAGAGGGCAATCCTTGCACATCCCTTTCCACTGCTGTTGATAGCTCCCGTACATACTCTTAAAATGACTCTAATGGTGATGTAAACCTACATTGAGTGGTGAACATACATTTTCTGTACGTATGTTTTCTGACACAGATTGCTTTGGGATTCTCAGCAGTTAATCAGCACTCTGCATTGATCATTGACCTGTTGATGCCATTTCTTGATTCACCCAGTTGTGTATAATTGCAGACCAAGGCCAAAACAGTTCATTTCCCAATATTTAATAATGTCATTCAGGGCCCTTTTTTCAGCTGAAATCTGTTAAGTGCAATAAAATAGATATTAACATCATCGAGAGCAACTATAAAAATATAACCATCTAGGCACTGTATCACCCTCTGCCTCCACCCTGAAGGGAGGAGTATCCTATTGGTGGAGTGTGTATTGAAAGTGTCAATAATGTTTCTTTAACCGTAATAACAGTCCAGACCTCAACAACCAGAAACAAATTCAGTAAATTGCTCCGGTGTCCACGCAGTGGCACCATGCACTGTCTTTGTAGTTCAGTGTTTGGCCATCAGAGGGAGAAGTAATTCCATTCATTCTAATTCCATTTTTTTTCCTTTCGATGGTCCTGTCCTGACTCTGCCCAGGCAAAGGACAGGTTAGGACTTTGTCCTTGACCAAGGATAGGTCGTTTTACTTGAACAAGGTCTTTTATATTGCACTAGCTTTGTTACTTTGCTCTACGCCTGTACTTTCCCCCTTGCACCTGACTGCTTTTTACAAAATTCTCATATAGTTTACTTGTATATAATGTTGATAGTTGCTTATGTATATTGTATATTATCTACTGTCTATTGTCCTGATGCCCATCATGTGTCCATAGCACTGTATGTATACTGATGGATGTCCCTGTTGCTTGTCTAGAGAGCAAAACACCTACCGAGGTCAAATTCCTTGTAAGTATACTTGGCCAGAAACACCTGATTCTGATTCTTATAACATTTCACTAAGTTCAGTTCCTCATATGCAATACTCGTCTATGTTCCATTAGTTGTTTCCAAGTCTCTAGTTCATAGATTAGGGACAGTGAACTTCTTCGAGTTTCCTTATGAGCATTTCCAGTTTGCCCCTTAATACGCGGTCAAAATGATTCAGGATGTCCCCAAGGTCAGAAGAATACTCAAGCTTTTTGGAGTTCTGGAGTGGTTTTGTCGTCTGAAAATTAAACATAAAATAAATAAAACTCAGCGAATGTGTGTAACAGAAGTGTAATGTAGATTTCTTTAGTGGCTTTTGAATGCCTAATATTTAAGTCAGATAAAGTTAGAGACATAACAATCAGTGGACTAAAGAATTCAAATCTTGGTTCTACTCAAAACAAATCCCACTCCAATACATAAATAGGCTCCATACAGAACACATGACATGACAAAAAAAAAACATTTACAGTGACTTATTTTTTAGGCTTCTCATAGTTGATAATGCTTAGCATATATATCTCAAGTAATGCTTATCAGTTTAAAGTTTCCTTCTAAGGAAGGAAGCAGTGTGCAGTCACAATGCAGGGGATCTGCATTCTTTTTGATAATTAGTGGACTAAGCTAGAGTTGCGTTCCAGAGAATGAGTGAAGATGAGGTACGAATTGTGAGAATGAAGAGATTCTTACATGATAAAATGTTAAATATTCGACCATATAAATACAGTTTTAATACAAAAATCTTCCTTTTCTTATCCTACCTGTTCTCATACATGATTTAACACCACTGAGTGGATATGATTTAGAGTACAGTATAATCATATATAACTCTCCATCATAGAAATGAGATAAATTGTTCTTCTGACCCACACCTATCTATCCATATCTGTCATTCATTATTTCAGTTGTTATGGATTAGTAAGGTCACTTGCTTTACCAAAGAAATTCCAAAACATTATTGTAGGCCTAAACATTATTGTAACATTATATAAAATGTTGTGCATGTCTTTCTCCTACAAAATGTTCATGCATTTGACGACATTCAAAAAGTCTAAAGTAGCCTAAAGTCTAAAGAGTCTTAGACAAAACAGCAAACGCATTTGCGAGGAGGGGCAAAATGCCTGTGTATCTTTGAATGATGACACCTGTATTGACCAACTCACTCCCACGCATCCTGACTTGGTTTCATGCCCAGCTATGACTGCACTAGGGCGAATCATCTCTTCTTGCTTCATCTCATATATTTCTGCTTTCGAGAAATACCTTTCATGTAAACAAAGAGGTATGCATTTACTGAGAACTTACAGGGAAAAATTGTTCTACCACGCTGAGCTGAGTCATTATTTGCAGGTAGTTTTTGGCATTATGTTCCAACATCTTGAGCAGTACGGAACCACAGACAGACGGTATACTGGTGGAATTGGAACTAACATCCTCCACCAGATTACTCAGGATTTGCACGACCTCAGCCATTCGCTCCTGGAACTGTAAGCAACACAGAGAATATGAAGTTTGATTAGCCACTCATACATTATACAATCTGTACTCCACATATGGCATCCTGTGCAAAGGTTATAGGCACCACACAATTGTATTATGTTGTTCCATAAGGACCATACATATTTGTCTTCACTTAATTGATAAACTGGCGATGCGAAGGGGAGATCAGCGCAGGGTTAGCTCAAGATCAGCTCCTTGGCCAGGATATACTATATGTATGATCTTTACAGCAATGCAGACTCTTTGACTATCAATTGGTCATGCCTTTCTGACTAAAGCACAAACAGCAGCTGATCTTGAGAGTCCCCCATCACATCTCGATCTGCCAACAGCTTATGTTAGGCTAGGCCTATCCATCCTTCATCTGAGTGTGGAACAATGACTCGGACAGTAGCTTTCTCCTGCTCACTGAAACAAGTCCACAACAAGAAGTACATTTTATGTGTCCTAAAATACAAATGTCCTGTATTTTTTTACATTTTTAAAAAGAATTTTACATTAAACATTTTTACATTATATTCAGTTCAAGTGAAGACAAATATGTATGGTCCTTATGAAACAACATAAACAATTAAGGGGTGCCTATATCTTTTGACTTTATGTTGGACTCTGTTGTGTATACACATAGAGTTCTTACTATCATTCATATATATAGATATACACCCTGGAGCCAAAACACAGGGTGTTTGAAACCAAGCATCTCCATTTACATGTTAACCACACCAACTCAAGCAAGGAATTAGTTAAATTAATAAAAAAAACTAGAAGCAATAACCATGACACATGACATTCCCTGGAATTGGCTGTATTAAAATTCAATGACTTTCCAGAAATTCCATGATCAGTCTGAATCTTAATCTAATGTTATCTGTCAGATTCTCAATGTAATAGTATAATTTAATATAATATAATTAAAGTCAAAGGGTTAAATACAGGGTTAAATGTTTTTCCAAATATAAGCAGCATCATGTATAAACCGGTCAGTGTTTTATGACTATTAATCTCACCCATGGTATCAACTGAACATTGGCATCATTGAATCACAATCAGACCATGACGACGTAAGATCATGACCCAGTAGAATAATGAAAATAAGTACATTGCTAGATATAGACCTCACCCATGTATAAACAGCATAGATAAAGAAATATGAAGATTTTCAAAATCAAATGCATTAACCTAGTTTTGATCATCAGGAAATTACAATTATTATAAGATAGTTCCATAGTGTATAGTATTTTAAAATAAAAAGATATCATAAAAACATTTAATGAAAAAAATTGTAGACTGACTTACTGGGGTCTCCTCCCATGTCTTTTTATGGTATCTGGGATTTGGCAACCGAATACGCTTAGAGAGTTGGGTTAAGTCACTGCAATTGTTCTGTGTGGGCAATACAGAGATCAACCAGATGGACATGTAAGTAAATAAAGACAAGTAATTATGTGCATTAAATTAATAAAATGATTTGATTGAAACCTTGTCCTTTCCAGTGTATTACAATCAAATATCACCAAGTTAGATATGCATGCATAGCAGTTGTGTAAATCTATCTACCTCTCAGTGAGCTGTAGACCTAAAAAACTTCAGGGAAATTCATACTATCATGAAGCATGACAGCTACACAAAGACTTCTGCAGAATCTTTTTGTCAGACATGGCATGCGATTTAGGGCGATATGGAGATCAGTTTCCAGCAAGTGAATTTATGGCACACAGGAGGAAATTTACCGTATTATCTTGATAACGTTTAGTTAGACCGTGGGAGTCCATTTCAAATAATTTCAACACAATGCAGTTGAAGACAGTCATGTTTCCCGGACAGAATAAGATTTCTGTCTGTGTCATAAGTGTCATATGACAGAATGTCTGTGGCTACACCTACTAGACAAGTACTGTTTTTGGATTTGCCAGATCAACGTGATCATGCAGGCTAGGAGTCTGCGCAGTAGACACTGGACCCAACTGAAAACTGGAGGTTCGGCCTGAACACCTCCCACTGAAATTGAAGTGATCCATCTGTCCACTTCTTTTACTGTCTATGGTGGCCTGCAGAGTTAATCGACAGGCAGATTTGCATAGTGTGGTCGGCTTGGTATTTTTCTGTATTAACAAGAAAGTTGATAACCACTACAGATCAGGCCGTGTTGAAAACTCCTGCTTGTCAAAATCATAGACATATGTCTTAAAAGTTGTGGGATACTGAGATGACACATGTAACTGAGTTGCAGTCCAGGGCAGAATAAAACAATGATGCAGTGTTTAGGTACCTAAAATGTTAGTGGAATGTTTGTGAGTTGAAGCTACTCACAGGAAAATTCTTTAAAAAAATCATAAGAGAACCACGCAACAACATTATATGTTTTTGTAACATTCTGTTAAATGGGTTGCCTGATATTCCATTGATGAATTGAACTCTTTATAAACCTCTATGGAAGTGTGAAGAAAATGCATTGTGTAAACAATAAGAAGTCAGAACCATCTGCAAGTGACTTTTGTTCAAAACTGACATTTATATATCAAATGTCAACCTATGCATATCTTTTGATTTGGGTTCTCCTGTGATTCATTTCTGGATTTCTAGTGAGGAGCTGAATTACCAGCTCAGTTGATAAATCAGTTGAATGATTCCTTTTGTGACACCCATGGATAGATAGATCTTCAACTAAGTAAAAATATTGCACTAAAGTATTTATCTGTGTTTTTGGGAGTAGCTCTACTGGAGTTTGTTAGCTTTAACTTTCACTTCATTACATTCGCTTAGCTATTTGCAAGCTTTTACTCCACTATATTTTGCAACTTCTACCAACATGTTTTGGTGGAGTATTTGAACTTCTACTCAAATGGGACTTTCAGATACTTCATACAATACTGCCCACATTTAGGTAATTAGGCAATGTCGGCTATTGAGCAAGGAAAGTGGTTGAACACCACTCTCCCATGTCCAATGGCACAGAGGTGCCAGAGTTTCTGTGTGTACAACATCTTTTCTGTTATTTGACATAATATTTATTATACAGTAGGTCTTGATGATTACTCTGAGAAATCCCAAACAAGGAATGTATCACAACAGATTTAACATCTTCCACGTACATACCAATGAAAAAAACAAATGAAAAATCTCACCTTTACTTGAAGCAAGTTCTCAAATTGGTCCCTCATTCTGCCCCTTTTCACTTCTTTGCATAGAAATTCACTTTGTAAAATGTAACTGTCGCATGTTGTTGATGCTACCAAGAACAGCAACAGAAAAAGGAGTCCTATGGTGGACCCGTGGTGTTACCAAAGTTAACAACACTGTGTCAGCAACTTCTACGTAGAAATATGTTATTAGAGATATTTTTTATTATTCTTTATCGTACTGAAAAGACGTAGACCTATCACTCTTAGCCATATCAATCTATGTAGTCACACGACATCTGTGACTGAAAGTGATATTCATTTGAGTGAATGGGCTAGGCCTGCATAAATCATAAATATCACAATTTAATACTCACTGATCATAGCCATACCCTACTCGCTGCATGAAGCGAGCGATTGGGTTCCATTGGTGTCCAAACATGCGTACATAGTACAAATCCCCTTAGAGAAATTAATTGCCTCTTCTTGTCTGTCATTTTCCTCCCAACTTTTCTTCACTCAACTCACAGGTCAGAAAAGGAGTTAATAAACTCCTCCCCTTGCATTTCATTGGAAACCATGTAAGAGAATGAATTTGTCGCTGTCTGATAAGGTTGTAATTTCAGTTTAAAAAAAGTAGTAGTCGTTTTTGGTTAGGACCGTAATTTGACCGTACTTGACAGGAAGAATTACTTGGATTTCAGTTAACCCGACGAGTGGGTCGAAAGTAAAATGAAAGTGCGTAACTTGTGCCTATGGGGATCTGAACTTGAACTCGGTAAATATTTACAGGAATTGACCACTGTTGACATTTTATTTGCCTTGGAGTAGACCTTGCTCACCCCCTATTCGATAAACCATGCACATATCAGAAAATGTCTCTTTTTCGTAGATGTGCCTACCACCCCATTCCCCACATTTTCCAAATTAGCAATGACCTGTTAAACTGTGTTTTTTCTCCATAGAACATTGATTTTGAAAAAAAAAAAACACCTGTTGTAGGCTATACTTTGAGTAGGTCAGCCATCCCATTCTGGACCACCATCCAAGGTGAGCACAACGCCGTTTGCTATAATCTATCTGAACTAAAAAATTATAGCAACTCAGTGTCGAATGACATGGCTGTCATGTTTTGGGTACGCGTTGTAGAGGTCACTCCAAGACACACAATCTGGAGCATCCTTTCTAAGGTATTTGGACAACCAAATCTTTCATTCACACGGTTAAATTAGGTAACGCCACTCCAACAAACAAACCCGTAATAGCAGACGTGAGCACCGGCAAGTCTCATCACCGAGAAGACTATTTTTGTCGATTTACCGTAGTGCGTTTTTGAGACTAATATCGACGTACGCTAAATTCAAAACACCTCCTAACAAGCGTTAAAAAAGAATGCACAAGCTTTGTGTCATCATGTCAAATATGTTCTGACATGCTACAGTATCGCCTGCTCTTCCGAAGGTCGTGTGAGCTAATTGAGACAAAATGCGCCACCGCATATTGGTTAGATCAAGCGCGTCTGGAGTTTCTGCTGGAGTAAAGGAAGAACTAAGGCTGTGACGGAACCCGCATTGCATCACAGAATCCTTGCCCAGCCACCACCAGTCTCCTGTAGCGTCTATTCGGTTAATTATTTCAGAGAAAAAACAGCATGCTTTAGGAAGGGGTGTTCTTCTGTATGGACCCCCCGTAGAATGTTTTTTAATCAGTTACGCATTCGCTGCATTGTTGTGAACTTTTTGGTTTAAGTGAACACACTAGATTTTGCTACGCCGAGTCAAGTCATCAGCAACAGGGCGTCAAGAATTCAACAATTAAACTGAACGGAGCAACCTGTCTGTAGGACCCAGTCCAGTTACAATCAGTACTGAAGTTCTAACCGTTCACAGGTTGAAATAATTTGTGGAAATAACGCATTTTCGCTAAATGGAGCAGCGCAGGTGATGGTTGGATTGTTGCCTTTTGACAAGATCTGAACCATAAGGAATCCAAAGCTGGAGGGGGAAAATGTAAGTAGTCAATGGCGAAAATCACTTAACGAGTTTTTTTGACTTATGGCTATAAATTAATCCCCCTCTTTATTACGACTTACGATCTTATTTACATTGTCTGCTCAAGGGCATCACGAGGTTCATTAGACGGGAACGCGTTCTCAAGCTTGCACCAACTCGTCTGCCAATTCTTAGATGTAAACGTGATAAAGTCTAATTGTGTTCAACACATCCACACATGACCTACTCGCAAACAACAGGGAGCCCTTTGCGTCTACGTCGGCATACATTAATAAATGGTGTTTCTTGCCTGAAGAGAGTTACATATTTTATATCATTAACTCGTAATCTTTCCTTACTTACTACGTAATTTTGAGAAAGTTTATTTAGCCATAAACTTACGGCTGCAGAGATAATTTGAGCTGTTTACTCTGAACGAGGCATGTGAATGGCATAGTATAGGTTATTTGGTGGCTCCCTTGGCCTGTTCACGGTCTGTGCTGAACCGTGGTTATAGGCTACATAAAATAGAGGCGGCAAGGTATTAGAAGTCCACGTGGGTAAAGAAAACAGGCTAATTTAGAGAACATTAAGGAAGTTCGAAGACTAGAGAGAAAACGAAATGGGTCAGTATGCTACTGCTCTTGGCACCAGAGCACCCAGTTCCTATGCTCAGGGCAGTCTAGGCCGTTGCTCGAGTAAGCTGCATACTTTCTTTGTTGCTGCATACCTTCTTTATTAAATGAGACATTTAGGTATATTTAGGTTATATTTACCAACGGAACCCATATATATTTTATATTAGGTATATTAGAACCACTGTCAAACGGAACCCATATATATTTTATATTAGGTATATTAGGACCACTGTCAAATTCGTTCAGGATCAGTTTTAGCCATTTATAATACAGTATGTGATCACACAGAGAGAGAGAGAGATAGAGAGAGATAGAGAGAGAGAAGCCAATGGTCACTAACTTTGAGCTGATCACTGTCACAACTGGAGCACTTGAGGCACCAGTCAAGAGTAAGGTGCTTTGCTTGTACTTCTGTCAGAATTCAAAATGGTTTTGGTCAGAACTCTCATATACTACACTAACCATGACTTGCCCTACTTAGATCAAGTATATAATAGTAAAATAAAAGTAAACTCTTTTGATCCCGATAGAAATTCGACCGTTGCTCTTTAGCCACCATTTAGCACTGAACATGTATCACACTAACTTGGAGAAGTGGGCAGTATGGCACTGCAGCACTTGAAAAGCAGTAAAGAGTGAGATGCAGTGCTCAAAGGTACCTAAGCCATGGATGGGGACTTCGGAAAGCAATATTCAATGACTTCCTCAAATTGTTTTCTTCCAAATGGGTATAAAACTGACCACACTTATTTCACAAGTCTGTATCTTATCAAAGTCAATGTCTCCCAGGTCTTTGTGCCAGCTCTAGACCTGTTACCATGCCACATGATAGCCTGTCACAGGTTACAACTCTGTAGGGAAATTAGTTTGACATCATGTCTAAGGCTTAGATACTCTGGTGAATGTGGTCTTCCATACAGCTATGTGTGTGAGCAGCAGATGCCCAGAGATTGCGGGTGAAACACACTGAGCAGCACACACAGCCTCCATTTGCCTATATTTAGTATTTACTGTGGCACTCCATGCAATATTTATAATACTAATGGCTGCTGTACGGCCCACTCACTCAGTGTTTAAATGAGTGAGTGCAAAGCAGATGAAACATGAAGGTGGACCTGAACTGTTTCATATTGCTTTTCTGTACTTTGGTAATAGAGTCTGAAAATCTCTACTTATATTATACATTCATAACTTATTTGCATTACATTCATTACTTATAACCTGTGTCTTTGACATGAATTAATAGGCCTACAAATTAAATTGTCTTTGCAATTGTGCAGCCTCTTAAGTGACTGGTACATTATTTGTATTTCTTATTCATAGGGTATGTAAAAATCAAGGAACTACTATGAGATTAGTAACTGGCTCTCCTTGACTTGGGATAATGTTTACATTTCCAATTTCCTTGATCATTACACTAAAAGGCTGAGTATAGTTATAGGTAATTGGAACAATTTCACAGGAGAGAGACAGGATACAGAGTGGCATAAAGCATCCATAATCAGAGTGTGAACATGAAGCAGGTTGAAATATTCCAAGATATGGATTGATAGTCATACAATCCGTGCACAACCCAGTGACATAGGACCAGCAAGACATGGACGTTATAGTGCTCTTCACTAAACGTCAATGTATTGCTGGTGATATGATTATATATAATCATTATATATATATATACTGGTGTGGGCCTCATTGTTTTTGCTTTTATTTAGCATGATTATATATATAATCATGCTAAATAAGAGCAAAAACAATGAGGCCCACACCAGTAGGCCTTGGTAGTATTATGCACATGGCAAATATACAAGCAGGGATAGGGGGGATATGGATTGATGACATAAAAAGTATAAAATCTAGAATATTCAGTGGAATTTTCATTATAATATAATCAGTATGCTGCCCTCTTACTATGCAGTTTGCAATTTTATGGCAAAAAACAACAACAAAGTTTTATGAAACAAAAAAGAAATGCCACTATATTCAGTGCCAGTAAGTGCATGTCTTGACACCAATATATTTACAAGTTGTAAAACACTTCAAACAAAATATAACAATTCATAACATAACAAGTCGTCAACTAGTTTTGTAATAAAAGTTTACGAAGAAGGCATGATAGAGGGCAAATAGCAAATAAAAATGACATTAAAGTTTGTTGCCCTGATGTTGATGGGCAACTATGATCACAGGGTTCAGATGATTGTTGCCTTACTGTTGATTTTAATGGCCCATTCAATGCTTTGTGGGCAAAGAAACAGAGGTATTTCTAGTGGAGCTGGTATTTGCAAAGAGCACAGTGTGGTTGAACATTCTGACTCCAACAAGCTACCTTACAAGGTTATGTTGATGGTACATCTTGTGCGGGGATGATCGACTTGCCAGCTGCGTTGTGAAAACTGAACCAAAGACTAAATATTACCATATTTATTTCATATGACCATTTGAAACAATTACTGTAATTAATGTAAATGCTGCTGCATCAGTAATGGGGAATAATCTTGATGTTACCATAGCACAGACTCTCTTGACAGAAATGTAATGGTTAATTGTCATGTGTCGAATAGACATACATTTTTGTGATGCTGGTGTGAAAGTGTGTAGGCTATAGCATAGAGTATACAGGGACTGTGTTTTCTTGTTTTGACTATGAACAGAATGGCAAATGGAGAGTGAATACATGGCATTCATGTCACACAGACCCTTTGAAATAACCAGGATAACATATTCATTGGTCTCAATGCAATTCTATGAATTCATGATGCTCTTGTCAAACAACAAAACAAAACAAAAACAACTACAAAAACGGTAGGGTGGTGGTGGTGTAGAGGGAGCTCAAGAAATTAGAAAAAAATATCAGTCTTACCTGGTATGCCTTTAAAGCTTTGAGAAAATATCTTTATTTGTAGAGCTAGGTATCTGAAGAACTAGTAAATGTGTGGAATGATTTTTAAAAATAACTAAATTCGTAATTCGTAACATTCGTAACATTTTTTTAACAACACGTTCATTTAAATGAACACACCTCCTTAAACCTACACATCCAACATCAATATTGGGATACCTATTCTAGGTATCCTTTTAACCAAAAAAGAATGCCGAAGGCTAACCATTCAGCACATGTTAAATGGGTTGATGTTGATGACGTGTTTGATAAACACTATGGACAGTGAATTCAAATTGTGTCTTCTTATCTTGGAGGCTAACATAAAAACTATAGCCTAAGTGTCATGTGCACATCTAAGACGTGTATTATTTTGACAATTGTTTTGCTCATTGCAGACTATTATTTGTAGTAGTACAGGCAGTTTTTTTAAGCAACACGTTGGCGTTGATGATCCTTAACAGTCTGCTTCAAACAAATAGCTTACTCAGACTGACAGTGACTCACGTAGTAGGCTTGAATGAGTCACCTTCCACTCTACAACTGAGGGCAAATATCACCGTGGTATCTGAAAGCAAATCTAACAAGTGCTCAGCTAGAAAAAATAGCAATCTTACATTCTGCTCAGCTCTGCCACCCCCACAACCATTGGGACTATCCAAGACCTCCAAAAGCATAGCCGCGGCATTTGATTCCTCGGTACCTGTTACACCAGAACGGATTGAACTTAACTGTAGATACATGTTATCAGGTTAAAAATAACTAAGACATATGTAGTCTACGGATTTTTTCTTTATTGTTAAATGCAATATTTATCAGTACGGGGGTGCCAAGCTTGTGCATCGAGGTTATGGCTCGGGAACCAGCTGCGCTTCGTGTGCTACAATATCAGCAAACTTTGGTGAGTGCTCTGAATCGAAGCGAGTGTAGCATAGAGCTACGTGACCAACTTAGCAGTTTATAAGTGGTGCAGTATTCTTAACAGGTTGTAAGATTTGTGGCTCTGGATAACAGTGCGCTTTGAAAATTCGTTGTGTCGTTACGATGCTGCCCACTCATAAGGCGCGATGCGCTGAGCTATCTCATTCAACAAGGGATCAAGGCTGATCATTTATGGCACATATACGTGCCGTTGGAGACGAGTGAGTATGGCTACTACAGCCAAACCGCACATAGTCGTGACTGTGCATTCAGTGAAAGCACAAATGTTTAACGGAATATTTTATATAATCAGAGAATGTAAGGTGCTGAGGAGAATGATGTTTTAAGACTGAAATGAGAAAGTGGTTACTTTCATGAGCAAGTGATGGGAGTAGTGGCATTAACACACACACTACACACGACCACCCCTCCCTTTTTCCTTTGGTTCTCTACAGATGGACTAAATGTGGATCCTTTCTGAATATTAATGGACTCATGCACCAGATTTCCCCCCCATTTTTGTCACTATGGGATTGACAGCTGCACCCTGGAGCACTTCCCAGGAATATCTTCATAGACAGACAAGGAGAGTGAGATGGAGACAGACAGGGGCTTTGGGTGTAATCTTGCAGATTTTGACAGTGCAAATTGATTACCATTCGATATTCAGTCACAAAAATATGTATTCAAACAATATAGAATAGAAATAACCTTTAACTAGTGTTGCAAATTAAATAACAAATACTAAAAAGCTACCAAAATGCTTTCTGATAAATTGCTTGAAAAATAAATGGTGTCTTAGATTATGTTTTGTGTGGATTTGCGCTTTGTATATCAATCAAGAGACTTGTTCTCCATGACCTTTCCTATGATTTGTTGTAGTTGGTATGGTATGTGGGTAGGGCTTCTCATGCCTTATTTTAGTGTGCAGCAGTTTACAGGTGAGCATTCTGGCTCTCCTGAAAAGGATTCATCAATTGGCTGAGAATTGGTAGCACCTGCATGCATTTGCTGCAATGTGTGATGTGGCTTTCAGACTGGACATGAATGCTTGACATTTTCTGGTGCCTGGTTTTCCTTATCAGTGTGAACATCAATATGTTATATATATAAAATGGTGGCTGGCGGTGTGTCTCCAGGCACACTGCCTCCCTGAATCCTTCACTTTGACAGGGATTGAGCAGCTTGCAAATCGATGGCCTTATAATTCACTCTGTAGGCTTCTTCTTCATTACAGGGGGGCACCAAAAACCCACTCTGTGGTTTTTATACCATTCGTTCGAATTGTGTTGGAATTTTGTTTTGTTTTTTTTATTTTGTTTTATTTGTTTTGTTTTTGTTTTTTAAAGAGTATTTTTACAATTTGCAGATTTTACCATTTTTGTGTAGTGCATTTAATTCAATTCTGTAACATCCACTTGTCCAACTATAGCAGTAGCCTAACAGGCCTCTCAAATGCGAATGGTCTTGAGACTTCCCAAAATAATAGTGTAGGCATTATGTTCAATGGTGGTATCATTTTACCTTTCAGTGAGAGGCAGAGAGAATGACCCAGAACAGCTTCCCTAACACACCCACACCATGCATGCAGTGCATGGCATATGGATTTTGCTACATGTGGATCCATAGGAAACCCTTTGAGGTTTATCACAGATCAGAGTAATTTGGGGGGAGTAACTACTGAGGTTGTGCCTGATATAGGCAACCAGTCCACCCTAGTCATTGATGTATGAAAATGCAATGTGGTGTTGTCCATGGTACTGAAAATGCCTTCGAATTCATTTAGAGGTACTGCTGTTTTGTTTGCTTTGGTGAGTGTACTCTGAAAATATAGTGAGAAGGTGCAAATTGATTGCTACTTTTAAAACAGCTTCTGTCTCTGGTTGTACTGTATGAGAAAACCTCAGGGCAAAAATATTTTTGATTATCAACTGTAGAAATAATATGAAGTTGATAATGAAGTGAGCTACATTAAATAGCACTGTCTACATTTACTGTATACTCATTCCTTAAGGGGCCCGGTTTGGGTGTCTGGAATGACATGTCAAGTTATTGTCATATGAACCATAGAGATGGCTAGAGAAGAAATGGCTGAACATAGTACACACAGCTGTTATGAAGCTGAAGTGAATCTAATGGTCAGTGAAGCTAATGATGAGAAATACAGGATCTTTACTCATAGCCGAATGTAATGCCATGTAATAGCACCAAAGTGTAGGGTCTCTGTCTTAATAGGCTCCTGTGTATGAGAGATGGGGAGGATCCAGGAGCATTCCTCAACTGTGTGTTAGGTGTTCAGCAGTAACATACAGATTGATTTTTAACACCTGCTTTTACATAATGCTTTTATGCGTCACTGCTATAGTCTCTGCACCTAAAACAAATTTTCTGTTCAAACATACACTTGCATTTCACTGCATTAGCTGGCATGTGGTTAAACAAATTATAGAGAGTATGTGGAAACCAAACAATGTCCCCATGCTGTGAAGTTCTACACTGGTAACTCCCCCAATGCCACTTCCAGCTGACCAGTCAGTGTAGTTCTGCATAATGCACTGCAGCACTAGATTGCACTTGTAGCACAATCAGTGTCGAACAGTAACTTCACAACAAGTTGCTAGCTTATCTGTATTGCTCTTCATTATGGCTGTAGTTCAGCTGAATCTGATTCAGATAACAGTTACAAAAACTGACTGGGGAAACAAGAGGTTGAGGACAGACAGTTAGCCTAAACATAATCAGCTCATATTACCAAAATACTTCCTTTATATTCTTTGTCCAGATTAGCCTTCGGAAACAGAAATTCTCACACTTTTCATACACACTGAATACAGACTTGTCCATGATGTAGGGATGTGCATGCTAAAATCAGTTGCATGCATAATACTGTTTTTGCTTTTTGTAATATGACATCAATGGTGGGGTGGAGATCCATCATCCCCTTTGTTCAGCATACCCAGACACATGCTCTCAAGGTACAAGGTGAAGGTACAACTTAGTTCTTAACTCACACACACAGGTTCCCAACATCAACCAAGTTGTGAGAGAAGGAGATGGCACAAGACAGGCAAATGCTGGCAGATCCGGCCCAAAGTCTCACAGTTCCATAAGTGATAGCAAGCCTGAGGCCAGAGCTGGTCCTTTGGTCCACCACACAGCACTTTGTTGAACTCAGCATTACTTGCAAAGACACTATACAGGAAACCTCTGAGAGAAATAAAGCTCAGATACCCAGAGCTTGCAGCAGAGGCTGGAGTGCAAAAGTCTGGTTGGAAGTTGGATGCCTGGGCCTTGTTTGCGACCTCTACAGTGAGACTAATAAGGGACCTGGGAATCAGTGGACAGACCATTCAGGCCACCAAGGAACTACTAATGGTGGCAGATTGGAACAGCCACTAGTAATGGCTGAAGAGAAACCACCTAACCTAGTCCCTACAAATAAAGAGTGTGGACAATGCTGAGCCTGCTAGAGACATTGTGGGCATCGTGGATGAAAGCAGGAGCCCGCTTGGCAACCCCAATGAATTGTCTGTCCAGTCTCTTTTAGAATAGCATGCAAAACAAATAACCAGTTTCCTCTGGAATATTGCAGAGTGGATTATAAATGGCCTCAGCAATAAGACTTTAGCAACAGTCCACCACTACAGTATTTTGGGCTAGATGCAAAACAACAGTCTCCTGGATCAACCACACAGACTATGTCTAGGTACTCCTGCCGAGTGAGTGTATTGTAAAAACAAAAGCTGCAGCAATGAAGACTCATACAACAAATAATTAAAGGAAACACAAGAGTCTCTTGGCCTCCAGGACAAACGACACAGTCCTTAGACAACTTAGTGGATTGTGAACAGTCACAGCAGGTTACAATCTCATAAACCCACTCAGGGTTATGTATTTTGGATGATTGGTCTCTGTGGCTGCATATTGTGGCATTAGGGAATCCCTTTACGGACCCTGGGTACAGCATGCAGCTGTCACAAGTCATCTGAATTTTGTCAGTGGATCAGTATGAACTATTAACTACTACACTTTAAAAAGCATATCTCAACTAAAAACACGTCCATTTAGAACACTACACTTTAAATAGCATATCTTGACTGAAAACGCTTCAAAATGTGGACACATAAGAATTACCAGTTTTGTAAAGATTTGAAATTCAGTCTTTTTTCAGGAGCCAAATAAAGCACACATGCAAAAAGGATGTGACACCCTGGGCACAGAATACTATTATGTAGGCTATAGCAGAAAAACACTTACCTTCGACTGAGGTCTTTGAAGTTTTTCTTTTCACCATAGTTAGTAAGTGTATGTAAATGGTGCATGTGGTAAAGGTGCTGTTTGGCAACCAGAAGAACCAATGTTGAAACAAACACCACAATTTCAGGGAATAATTTGCTGCCAGCTTGTTTTACGTAACAGAAACATTAGTTCTCTTCCTTCCCTTATTATTTCAGTGATTTTTGTGTGTGGATCACCAAAACAGTTCCATTTATTGTTGAGTAGGACCATAGCACCATGGCAAACAAATTGTAGTGAGATATGTCTCAATGAGTTTCCCCGCAATGTGTGATGCAGCACTACCTATTGGCATACAAAAATAACAATATTTTGAAGCAATTCTCAGGATACCAAAACACTGGGTCACTTCAAACTTACTGGGTATAGAACTCCAGAGTAAGTTTGTAATGCTTTTGGCCAAAAAATTTGGTGAAAGGTCTCAAGGAGACGTAACCAATTAGACCTCAACCACTCTAGTCTAGCGCCACCTGGTGATAAATACGCACACACACAATAATCTGTCCGCAGTTTCACCAATGGGGTGATGGTGGCGCAGGTGGTAGAGGTGCCGTTTGGCAACCGCAGGTTTGAGCCTCGCTCCATCTGACCCCATAGAAGTGTCCTTGAGCAAGGTACTGAACCCCAGTTGATCCCAACTTGCATGGCAGCCTCTGCCACTGGTGTGTGAATGCATGTGTGTGAATGGGTGAATGTGAGGCATATATTGTAAAGTGCTTTGAGTGCTCGTAGGAGTAGAAAAGCGCTGTATAAATGTGGAAACTTGGTGGACATGTGGCCATACAAAGCTAATTTTTTCTCTGGGGATAAACCATTATGTTAAAAAAGGAATTCTTTGATAACAGAATGAAGACAGAGCATGTGTGAACTTGACATGACAGTAGTCATATCATGTACCTCTACCTACAGTACTCTTGTACTGCACAGCAGTTTATTTCCAGACCATGCAATTCATTGTTGGGGAAAAGACTGGACATATTTACAGTAGAGGAGCCTTAAACATTAAAGCTAGGGTCTACTATATTTGTAATTATTATCAACTTTGTTTATATTGTGATTATGGTCCTGTGGACCGATCTTCACTATATGAATAATCAAAAGAACAAAAAAAAATCCATTCAGTCTATCAGCCGTAATCCAGCATAGAAATTGACCAATGTGAACCATCCGGGACGGAAGGTTCCCACTGGCTCCTACTCTCCATCCAATCCCCTCGTCTCCCCTGCTCCTCGTCATCCCGCCTCCTCCAGCCTCATCCCCTCCCACTCCTCCTCCGTAAACGTAGACCCTAGCTTTAACTAGAAATGTCCTAAACTATGCCAGACAGACAGGGAAAAAACTATTGAGAGAATATGCATTAAGCATTTTGACCAGCCTGATTTCAGGAAATTACATTCAGGAGCTGGTAGTTGTATACAAGAAAGTGCATTGATTTAAACAGCATTTGCTGTTTTGAGTAATGTGATGGAGAGGTTGAATAAGTAGTTTTGAGATGTTCAGTTCTGACTTAACAAAATGCGCCACAGGGACTGTGAAAAATGATCTACCTCAAAGGCAGGTAGCTCACTACACCTAGGACAATCTATGTTGCTGTACTAATATAATGTCCTTTTGAATGTCAGCCTCTATTTCACCAGTGTCTCTAAAGCATCTCTAAAGCATGGTTCCTGTGAACTAGCTCCATGCAAGTAATGGGGATTTGACGTGGACTGCAGGGAAGCAGATGTCAGGGTCAGCCTCTCAGGTTTAGGTGGCCAAGGCTGCTGCTGCTGAAGCAGATGGCAGCTTAAGTCGAGCTACCTGTATGAGTCATGACTCATGCATGTGGACAGGTGCACAATAAAGGGATCAAAGCCTTTTTCAGCATGCTCAGGATGGACGCCCCACCGAGCGGCAGCCGCAGAGCTCATGGAAAACCGGGAAAGTTGCTTGTAACCCGTGTTGTCCCATGCAGCTTAAGACCAACATTCATCCGGATTCAAACTTGAAGCAGTTCAATCTGGGTGTTGAACTTGCTAGCTAACTGAGCTGAAACCCGTTAGGAGGGAGGTTAACTAGCATACATGCTGCACACATAGCGACCAGCTGGCTACTAGTACGCATGGAGTTATTAAATCCTGTTATCCAGGGCCGGAAAAATAATTGACCTTAGTAAATCCGTGAAAAAGGGAGAGGGGTTGGTGCAGCATCTAAGGGAATGCATGTTGTGTGTGTGTGTGTGTGTGTGTTTGTTTTGGCACCTGCAGTTTGTGCATGTGTTTGCTTGATGATAGATGCTCTTCCATTTACTGTCTTGCAGGTGATGGTGTGTAGACCCAAGTGTTTGGACTAATTAACTAAAGTTGGAAATGTAATTACCTTAAAGCTGCAAAGCACATATGAACAGATTTTCATATGTGGCGTGCACCTTCGCATTGTTGAAGTGATGTGGGGTCGGTGGTGAGTTGACCTGGGAGGCTAAAATCTTCTGTTCTATATTGACCTAGTGGGGACTGCTGTTTCAGTGTTCAGATAATCATCAAACAAAACTTCCCAAACGTAACAGAAACACCTTCATTTTGGCTTTTGTGTTTGGACATCCTGATTCTGTCAACAGAATAGGTTAGGATTGTATAATTGTATAAATGTTACTATAAAGGCAATGTAAGTCTGCTAAAGGATTATGCCATCCTAATGAACAAGAGGTTTTCACAGTTATCACAACTTGAGATCCAAAGTCATTATATCTAGAAGGATAATACTGAAGACAGTGCAAAAATGAGCAACTCCTTTTGGCTGTTTACTTCAACCTCACTCTTGACCCTGTAAATTGGAAAGCAGTTATTAGAGTAATTGGATGTGTTTTAATTTGTTGCCACTGAGCTGAGGAAGCTTGGATGATGCTCCTTGTGGGGACGAGAAAAGATCCGCTGGAATGCTGACAGTAGGGCTTTGTGCTGTCTATAGCTTTTAGAAATGTTAATCCAATCTATTCTGCAGCAGGTGGAGCCATTATATTTATTGATTCGGCTCTGACACACACAAAATGACCGACACACATACACACAAAAACACCCACAGGCTGTTGAGTTAAGTGTTGCAAAGTTTCCCATTGTGATTTCCCGGCACTGACAAATTGTTAACTTACTATAGCACATAATATAATATTCAGGCAGACTTTTATCATAAATCTCGCTCATGTACTATTCACTAATATTCATTGGCAGAGTAATTTGCTATGTGTGTTGTGTGTATTTTGTTTATTTTGCATTATGTTCATACAAGCAATATTTGCCACCTAGCTATTTGGCTGCTGAGAATCTTTAGCGGCAACAGTTAGTTTCACTTAGATTTTACAAGATTGGGACGTGAAGGCATCAGTATAATCACTCTAAGTACTCATTCAATGGTAGCCTACTAGAGACCATGGAAAGTCCAGCCCTGTAGTGTAAATAGCCAATTGAATTGACTGCCTGACAGTTAGCCTTTTGTTTACATCAAAGAGCATCCTCTCTAACTGGGAGACTGGGCTTTTCAGTTGACTGGCTCAGGCGGTTGCCTCTATATTCTAGGTGGCTGTGTTGTTCTTAGTTTTCAGGATTGAGGCTGAGGCTCTATTACCTCTTTCGCCATGGTAATATCTATGCTTTGAATGTATCTCAGCATTTTCCATAAATTAGTGTGCTGTGTTTTGGGCCTCCACATTTTTTCCACTTCAAGTCTATCCTGTGAACTAGGCATCATTTTGCATGTATTTGAATTGGAAACACATTCAGATATCCCCTTTAGCATGGCCAGAGTTTTAGTTGACTTCTTTGAAAGGTCATTCAGGCATGGATGACCAGGCAGTGCCTGGAAGTGACCAGTCAAAAGGGTCTGCTCACTAAACTTGCCTACCACTTTAAGTTTAAACATTTTTTACATTTAAACTTTTTTTTGTCCTTTGCAAGGTGGTAATCAGTACTGTTGTTGTCTAGTATGTTCTTCTTCTTTTTCCACATGTGTCTTCTGTCATTGTGTCTTCTCTGGATAAGTTTATAGCAATGCTGATTTAAGGGAACTTATTGTGTGGGTATACTCTAAATGTGTGATCATAGCAAACGTATGGTCAGTAAACACCTGCAGAACTGACCAACTGCAGCCTCATCATTTTGACGTCCCACAAATCCCGCAGTCAACCTTCCCTTCGCCTTCTGTGTCATCTAACTGTCTCACTCTATGCTTCCCATGTTTGACAATCTGTCGCGCCATGGGTTTTGGTGTCCCCTTTCGATGAGGCTCATTTTTTATTTGCACCATTTTTGCATCCTTTTTTGTGTGATGAGTGCATTTGTGTTTGTGTGTGTGTGTGTGTGTGTGTGTGTGTTCTGTTCTTTGGCTATGTGAGCATACAGTAGGTGACCAGCTAGTAACCTCACCCAGACACCAGCAGTCCAGTTTTCCCCAACCTATGTCCCTGACAGCTCCCCACTGCTGCTCTGGTGCTGGCCAAGTTGCTGCCGCCAAGGAGATCAATTTCTTGGCTTCTCCTCCAGGTGGTCCCGCTGAGGTAGAGAGCCTGAGCCATTGCAAACTGACTCGAGCCAGCCTCCCACCCTAATGTGCCGCAGTGCTCTCCAGCTCTCTGCCGCTCATTAGGGTAGCAAGATCTGCTTCAGCGCCAAGCGTCGTAGAAGGGGCCACACTTTAAAAGACTCGTTTTTATCTATCCCCTAAGCCCATCGGTGATAGATCGGTTAAGGGGAACCACACTGACATTCGATCCCTTCGAGCAAGCTCGCCTTTGTGCAATTAGGGCATTCATTAACAGCCCATATGCTACGTTAGCCTTTTAATAGCTTGCTTTATATTCCTATTAATTATAATTCTTAAACGGAATCTTTGAGGGTTGATTTATGTCCAGCTGAGGAAGAGGGAGAGAGAGAGAGAGAGAAAGAGAGGCTTGTTAAGCTGGAGGTCAGCTTCGTCTAACGCAATTAAAGTTGCATTATCATAGAGCATGCTGTGGTTGCCTACTCCCGCTAAACGCTGTAAATCCTGGTGGTCAGATTGCTTAATGCGATTGCTGGGTGATTGATATCGGTTGCGCGTGAAAACAGTGGAGCCAAGGAGGCTAAAAATAGACCACAGCCCAGAGAGTGTTTTTTACACTGGCCATTTGTAGTGCTCGCCAGGCTTTTTAAAATGATCGCTGTCAGCACAGTTCGACTGTAGTGAATCCACCGTCAGCGAGGTGGTGGAGCATCCCTGAAAGGGATGTGTGTGTGTGTGTGTGTGTGTGTGTGTGTGTGTGTGTGTGTTTGGAGTGGGGGGGTGGGGTGGGCTACAGCGGTTGTGATGGTGTGTGTGTGTGTGTGTGTGTGTGTGTGTGTGTGTGTGTGTGTGGTGGGTGGGGGATGCATTTGAATGCCAGTGTGAAATAAAGGATGTGAACGGGGGCAGGGAGGTGGTGGAGGTGCAGATTCATGAGCTGGGGCAGACGGGGAGGATCGGGGACGGCCGATCAGTCAGGGTATCGCCGGCTGCTGCTTTGCTTTCACTGCGAGCTGCACCTGCTCAGGCGAGCGGAGAGAGGGAGTCTGGCAGAATCGTGACGCTCATCTCAATGCGCTGCGGCGGTGTCAGGGCCACAGATTAGAGGCCCTGGTGTTTACCACACTGAGGAGGGGGTGGAGAAGAGGTGGCAGAGAAAGAGAGAGAGAGGAGGTGGAGAGATGGATCGGGAGAGAGATGAGGACGGATAGGTAGAGTGAAGAAGCATGGGAAGAGAAACATTGATGGAGAGAGATTTTTGTCAGTTGGGAATTCGCAAGAAAAAAAATTGCATTGCAGAAAAAAAGACAACTATTGGAAAATCTAAAATCAGATGACCAATCTGTGAGATTTATTTTCCTCTCACATCTTCAATTACATCATTATATTTACAAAGGCTATCGTACAGATTGGCATCAGTATGATAAAGGGTCGTTTTATGGCATCTAATGACTTCTCATGACAGTAAGGAGGAGGAGGCAATGTGACAGTGGAGAGATGGACAGATTGTTCACAGGGACAGAATGTGAGAGAGAAATGATGGGATAGTGAGAAGCCTAGGAAACAGAAGAAACAGGAGAGAGAGAGAGGGAGAGAGAGAATGTTCACAGTGGACCTTCAAAGAGCTGTCTTCTCCCCTGACTTGCCTCCACAGCACTCTGTGCACCTGCTGGAGCAGGAGCCTCTGCCTTAGGCTCCTGTACAGAAGTATGAGACAGGCGGAAGAAAATGTGAGACGGGGTTTGGAAAGGCACAGGTGTGGAAAATGGAGAGCTGTTTCAATGATTCAGTATTAGACATACTGTGGGAAGAATTTAGAGTAGTCTGCATGGAGGAAAGAAAACTAAAAAAATCGTACTCACTTAAATCTTACTACCCACTGTACTTAAAGGAGAAATCCGGTGTGACTTGGACCTGGACTGTACTGGAAGATGTTACCGAGTACAAACATATATCCAATGCCCACCTCCGTTCACCCCCAGCATTCTGCATTAAACCGTTTTTAGCCGAAGCTTTCAGTAACCTTACACTGCTAGCTATAGGGACACAGCTTAGTTTATGAAGATAAGTCACTTTTTTACACCATTAACAAGGTTCAAAGTAACACCACACTTCATTGGTAGGCTTCTGAGGCAATCAGAATTTTTAAAGTGTACAGGTACTTTATTAAAAAGACAGTTTATAAAGACAGTACCTTCTCAGAATTTCCTGGTCACCGCCATCTTGAAATTAAATCACGATAAGTCGATTGACGAACAGATAGGACGGGAACAGATTGAAAATTATATTCTGTTGAAGTGCTTGGATTTCAGCTGAAAATATATGGTGACTATCTACATGAGCACTAAAGCACCAACAAATGATGAAACTTAAAAGAGTTTGACCAAAGACATTTATAAAGTTGTAGTTCGTCAATTGACTTATCGTGATTTAATTTCAAAATGGCGGTGACCGGGAAATTCTGAGAAAGTACTGTCTTCATAAACTGTCTTTTTAATAAAGTACCTGTACATTTTCAAAATTGTCAGTGTCTCGTTTTAAATGTCAGGGCTCTCAGAAGTCTACCAATAAAATGTGGAGTTACTCTGAACCTTGTTAATGGTGTGTGTAAAAATAGCGATTTAGCTTCATAGGCTATGCAATGCCCCCAGTGTAGCAGTGTAAGGCTAATGAAAGCTTTGGCTAAAACGGTGGAAAATGCGGAATGCTGGGGGTGACCGAAGGTCGGTATTGGATATATGTTTGTACTCGCGAACATCTTTCAGTACAGCCCAGGTCAAAATCACACCAAACTTCTCCTTTAACAACCTTCTGTATCGTGGGGGCCTGAGTGTCAGAAATGGAACATGCATTTCCATGGTGTGCAATGATGACAGCTAGTGATGTGGAAGGCACCACCATGACTGCAATTCCAATAATGCTTTCAGCTAATTAATTTTATCAACACAAACATCTAAATCCACTTGTTATGGTAATTTTGTCACTTATCATTAGCCATTAGAAAAGCCTTGATCTAGAGATATTTGCTTTGTTCATCTCAGCATCTGTTGTCCATCCTGCATCCTAATGTGCCCATTTGTCTCCTGCTATACATCAATGGTAACATAGCAGCACATGCGGTGTTGTTACCGGATGATTAAAAGCATTTTCCTTGCCTTTGGCTAGGAGATAAACCTTTGTTTTTGGTAGCACTGTCCTGGGGGTGGGAGCTGTTTGGATTTGCTCTGGATTTGCCTGTAACAAGGTGTACATTACTTGCACAAGTCCACACTTACAGACACATACACACACACAGGGCACACAATTATGTACGTTGACATTTATGCATTTGACTTTTATTGAAAGCTACTATAATTTGTCAACTATGAATTACCTCAATACCAGACTCCCATAAAGCAAACCTAGGGTGAACTGCCTGTGCTCTCACAGATCTCACAGATTACAATTGTATAACGCAGGGTTGATTCAGCTCCCAGTTGTAGATGGATTCCTGTATTGACACTGACACCATAGTCGCAGCACGCAGCACCAGTGCTCTTGTCATTCCAGTCACTCCCCACTCACTCTCAGAAGAGGCAGGGAAAAGAGCGGCCCAGTGTGTGCCATGTGATTTATTCATGGAGACCTGTTCTGCTCCTACAGATGTATGGGAGATATACCCAGGAGCTGGGCACCTATGCTAAAGAAGAGGCGGCGCGCTTGCGGGAGGACTCGGGCCTGCGCCGCTCGGCCAGCGTGCGCGGACAGACTCCTGAGCCGCTTGAGGAAGACAAGGACCCATGCACTAAGTGCCACGGTGAGCATCGGCCCTCACAAGCGCACATCATATAATAATTGTGGTTGTGTAAAAACTTGTATGGTGTAACCCTAACCCTAACCCTCCACATGCTTCATTGCTTGGTCTGTTAAATAGGTACCTGACCAGACTTGAGCTGACTGACCACCGCTAGAGTTTTTCATTGGTGTGGTTTGTTTTGTGTGTTAGAGCTTTCACTTTAACTGTCTGGTCAAGCATTCAGAAAGGCAGTTACTGTTAATGAAATGAAGGAATGAACTATAAAATGTCATGATCCAAACTTTGTTACAGTATATGTAGTTAAAATTGCACTCTACTTAAAATGACTCATTATACATAGATAGATAGATAGACAGACAGACAGACAGACAGACTTTGTATCCCCAAGGGAAATTCCTTAGCAGCCTTTAAAACATACATCAATCACACATACACATCACACATACACACACGTAGAGACAAAATTACATCTATCCGCAAGACAGTAGTGAAATAGTAATCAACACATACTATACTTACTAATGTAAGTACCAAAATGAGACTGTGACTGTCTGGAAAGACCTTAATTAACACATTGTAACAGAGTAGCAGAATATATACATAGAAATGAAAGCCTTCCCGAGCCAGGGAGAGTTCAAGTGCATTGCAACAAGATTAACGGTTATGTAAACAACCAATTAGCTGTTGACCTGTATGACTTTTATTTAGGGATTGGAATTCCTTTGGACTGCATTTAAATAAAATTGATAGAGTAGTAATTTGCTTCGACACTGCTTCCAGTGTTCACAGTAAACAGTGTTGGTCCTTGAGCAAGAGGATTGGTTGGTAGCCTTTCATGAAATAATGATCTGGTTAAGCTGAATTTGAATAAAACGTTTACAAGGACAATTTGGACTGAACCATGGGTGGACAGAAAAGTCTGTGCATTTATTTAAATACAGAAAATACTACAGAGAGCAGAGGACTATGCACTCCATTGATTAGAAAAAGTTAGCACTTGTCTCAGTCTACAGGATGTCAAGAAAATAAATGTTAGGCTGTTTAACCTGGTCTGTTGAAAATTCACTTAATTATTGCATATTTAAGTGTACGATGCCTCACATAGCATTCCAAAACAATTGCAATACAAAAAAGTGTTGCCTTAATGTAAAAAAATCAATAGTGGGAGTTTGTGAAGATGTGTGTATGTGTGTGTGTGTGTGTGTGTGTGTGTTTATTTATTTATTTATTTATTTATTCTATTTATTATATCTTCAACTGTAATAAAACTCTTCATGGACTTATAACAGACAAAAATAGGCTAATAAAGAAACAAAAAGCCACCATAAACGCAATGCTATCCCATATTCTCTCATTATGTAGTGAGGCACACTGCCTTGAAATGGTACCAATGGGCCATATACTTTCCACTCTTCCATTCATTGCTGTCCCTGCCTCTGTTAAATTGGAAGGTGGGCTGTACTATATTGTGCACATGGGTACAGATCCAATGTTGTTGAATGAAAGAAGGCAAGTGTTGTGTATAGCACATAATGCAATCTATGTGTGCTAGGGCCCATGTGCTCCAGGTGCCTTAATGAAATGGCTCCCCAGTGTGAGAATATGCTGAGGCTCTGCTGTACTCTCAGCAGCCCTCTCTCCTCACTCTAGTCCCCAAGAGGAGCTGTGTGTGT
>JAGFZM010000082.1:624396-636896 GCA_017657215.1 Limnothrissa miodon | reverse complement strand
AGGTAAGTCATCTCACCTCTGTCTCTCTCTTTTTCTCTCTCTCTCTCTTTCTCTCTTTCACTCTCTCTCCCTCCCTCTCTCTTTCTCTCTCTCTCCCCCCTTTATCCTTGGTCCTCTCTCTTCCGCTTTCACAGGGACCATTTGTTCATGTTGCCAGTCTGTGTGCAGCTCTCCTCAGCAAGTTCATGGCCTTGTTTGGTGGGATCTATATGGTAAGAGACACTTTCATATGGCGAATGCATTTAAGAGAGCAAACCCAAGCATTATCTCAAAACTTGCAACCCTCCCACCCCCACCCACCGACCTACACACACACACACACACACACACACACACAAACTCACCAAAACCCAATAACCAACATCCATTTCCCTGGACCCACACCCCTGGCAACCTCCCACGTCCCAGTGCTTTTCTATCTCTCCCTCCATGCTGACCTCATGTCCTTAATACCCACACACCTCTCACATGTCTCACCTGAACCATCACAGCCTCGCTGATCCCTCCACCACCACAGTGGAGCCAGCAAAGGGATGAGTAAAAAAAATGATTTGAATACCAACCAAAGGTTAATGGCGAGCAAGCAGATTTCAAAATCTGTCTTTTAACACCACTGCTCAACAATCAGAGTAAGTTTTTTTTTTATGTCTCCTTTGGCTTATCTGTTGCCATTCCTGTAGTCTGCACAACTGTTAAAGAGCCGAGATGGATGGTACATGGTGTTAACACTTGTCCATTTTGGCCCTGAGGTTTTTCTCTTGTATTACGGGAAACCTGACCACATAGCCTAGCGTCAACAGATTGCTGGGCATAAGACAACAGGATCTTCTTCAGCTGGTGTCTGAAGAAAGGAATTAATCATTCTTTAAGTAGGTTTTCTATAGTATCCAAATTTCAGATAAAATTATATAGTACATTTTTCTATATAGCATAGGGGCAACAGATTGATGGCGTCTGAAGACATCAGCTCTTGCCAGCAATAATATCAAAGCACATGTTGCGCAAAGCGGAAGTTGACAAAATGAGTCATTCTTTAATTAGTCTTCCCAATTTATAAAAACATATAGTGAATTCTTCGAAATAGCCGATTGTGGCAACAGATTAATGGTGAAAAGACAAAATGATCTTCTTCTGCTGGTGTCTGAAGAAACGCTCTTGCCAGTAATAATGTCAAAGCAAAGCCAAGGCTTTCCTTTCTATGCTTCCTGTAATATGCAAATTTCAGATGAAATCATCGAGTGAATTCTTGAGGTTTGCCAGTCCTCTCCTGAGGCAGGCATGTCAAGAACAAATGAAAGGGCGTAGCCTGTTTAATCCAGTCCCTGTTGTTTCACTGTCTTGCTTCATTTTCATCCGTCATCTAAATCAACAGTTTCACAGCAGCACACTACACGTGTGGTCCAACCCCTCTTGCCAGAGGGCATATTGTGTATAAGCGTGTCAACGGACTATTTCCACTTCAGTTCACACACTAGTCCCACACTGTAAACAGCTTTTGAATCTTTCACTTACTGTCTGTCCATGTACATTTTGAATCACTTGGATTATTTGAATAGTAGAAAGTTATTTGTGACGTCTTAGTCAGCTGTCAAATCACCGGGCATCAAGGAACCACAAAAACACCCTCAGAGGGTGAGGTGGGAAAGCAATCCCTGCACTACAGCAAACCATTTGAATGTTATGTGCTTTATTGCCACTAAATGTTAAAACTAGAGTCTGGTGTTGTGTACGCAGCAATAGAAGACAGGGCTATTGACATTTTTCAGTGAACACTAAGCCAGGACCGTTGCCTCTCCCAACGGTTTGCGGAGGGCGTAGCCCAAGGCAGAAGGCCAGGGCCAGCTTAGTGTGACAGAGAGAGACCACCACGTGCAGGTGTTCACTGTTATCCCTGTCTATTTCTACTTACTGCTGAAGGAAGAGCCCTTTGTGGGAACCAAGGTAAGAGTACGTATGCGGGGAGTGACTGGTCCATGGGCTGAAAATTCAACATGTCCTTTAGAAGTACATGTATTCATTTTTTCAATGAATATGACTCCCACCACCACCCCCCAACCCCCCTCCTTGTCATTTTCTTTTCTCCCCCCAAATGTATTCTATTTTCTGTGTTGACCTAGTGACGTAGTGAGTGATTGCAACCCCCCACGGCATTAGATGACTCACTTTAGAAGCCAGCTCACGTCATTGGCCCATCCCATCTCTCTGTCATGTCTCATGTTATACGCACTCACATTCTGATAGTTTGTCCTGTCCCCTCACCTTTTTTTGTGTTTGCCCCTTCCCCCTTGTAAGCTTGTTTGGTAATTATCATGGTAAATGTGAGTGTGGGCTTTTGTGAATGTGTGTGTGTGTGCGTGTGTGTGTGTATGTGTGCGAGTGTGAAGGAGAGCCAGTGAAAGAATGGGAGTAAAGCGTAAGTGCGAGTAAAAGTTTATGGAGTGCATTTGTGTATGCATGTGGGTGTGTAACAGACAGTAGTGTGTGGGTGTAGATAAAATGAACGTGTGCTTGTAGATGCGTGCGTAGATGTGTACGTTTGTGTGTGTGCGCATTTCTGTGCGAATGTGCGTAATGGAGAGAGAGAGAGAGAGTGTGTGTGTGTGTGTGTGTGTGTGTGTGTTTCTGTGTCAGTGATCATTAGCTTCTCCTGTTGTTTTCCAGAACGAGCTGAGGAACACCGAGATGCTGTCTGCAGCCTGTGCTGTCGGTGTGGGCTGCTGTTTTGCGGCTCCAATAGGAGGTGAGAGCTCAGCGCACTAGTGACACGGTGCCCAGGCTATGTTTGTTTCCTGACTCCACTTACACCACTTAGAGCCTCATTGCATTCAACAAGCCTAGGATGTGCTGTTTGCAGAACAACACTGTGAACTTTGGAAGTTTATTCAGGGGAAATAATGGAACAGGTGTGTTTGCTTGGTTGCACTCACAGCAACCCCACACAAAGTTCCACCATGATCATTAACCACACTTGTAAGCTCAGCCTGGAGGCTCAATCCTGGAGGCAGGTTTGTGTGGGTGTCGCACACAAAAAGACTAATCTGTCAGTACTGGAGTTGAATCGAGAGAGACGGGGAGAGCTTTGGGGCTGAATTGACTCAGTGACTGATGTGTGGCTACACTCCTCCTCCATTTACCCAGATGTCATCTGACCATGTGTTTAAGGAATCAAAGGAATGCACAATAGCTTGTGAATTGTCATGTATCAGTTGGCTGTAAGTGGGTTACTCACACAATGGCCTGCACATTACTGCATTAATGCTAATTAAGTAGAAGTAGTTCAAGTCATTTGTCATCTTTGCAAGGGTGCCCACCACTCTTCTACAATAAAAGCCTTGTAGATCATCACTAGAATACAATAAATGGCTTTTTACACACTAAGGTGTGATGCTATGAGACATGCTTGATGTTGGTGAAGTGTTTGGTGAATGTTTTCTGGGCGTTTGGCAGGTGTGCTGTTCAGCATCGAGGTGACGTCCACCTTCTTTGCGGTGAGGAATTACTGGCGAGGCTTCTTCGCCGCCACATTCAGTGCCTTCATCTTCCGAGTGCTGGCCGTGTGGAACCAGGATGAGGGTGAGGCTGGCAGCAGTCATGTGGAACACTATCAAAAGTGGGTCATCATTTGTAGATCACCACCGTCAACTCCCTCCCCCCTCTCTCCTCTTTTTTTATCTCGCCCCTTCTTTCTTTTTCTCCCTCCCTCTCTCTTTCCGTCTCTCTCTCTCTCTCTCTCTCTCTCTCTCTCTCTTTCTCTCTCTCTTTCTCTCTCTCTCTATTCCTCTTCTCTCCTCAGAGACAATCACTGCTCTTTTTAAAACGCGTTTCCGCCTCGACTTCCCCTTTGACCTGCAGGAGCTGCCGGCATTCGCTGTCCTTGGGTATGTCCTGGGTAGCGGCCCCCAATCAATAGCACATCACGGTACATCTTAGACATCCTGCTCTCTGAGCCTCAAAGCCCCGTCCACTGGCGAGGGGTCAGAGACATGTCAACACCTGTCATGTCTCCTCTGTTCATTTTCTGGCTGTTAGTATTTACCTATAGGGAAAACTATTTCATTGCTCTAATTAATGGAATAGTCTGAAGCAAATAACGGAGAACAAGGTTATTTAATTCAGCCTCACTTTGTATATACAGTACACACACATAAACACACACACACACACACACATATATATATATATATATATATATATGTGTGTGTGTGTGTGTGTGTGTGTGTGTGTGTGTGTATACACATATAAACATGTGATTATGCATTCATTGTGCAATGGTTCTTATGTGTGATATTTTCCCCTTCATCAAGGGTACTGCTCTAGAAATATTCTGGTGGCTGCTTTGAGTCGCATGAATTGTGTTGCGAAGTCGGCCAGTGAGGTCTGTCTGGTCACACTGCCGGAGGTGTATTGGGTCCGCGGGGAGCGGTGGGAGGGCTTAGTTCTGATTTATGCAGGCATAAGGCATGCTTCTGAGCAGCGCACTGGCCTTTCGCAGACAGTCAGGGTGATACAAGAGGTCAGGCACATCTTCTCTGTGTTGTAGAGACACCTCCAGCCCCCAGCGCACCAGATAGGGAGCGCATCAAGATAGAGAATAGGGGATGTATGTCAGATGGGTTTGAAATTAAGATCCTACTCTGGTTATAGTCCAAAATAGAATTGAGAATTGAATGTGGGCTATATAGCTTATGTGGAGCTTATATAGCTTATGTTGCGCATGCATTTACATGTAAATATAGTTGTTTGATTTAATTAACCAAATGAAAATTTATATACAGTTGTATGACTTCTAGGCAAAGATTGTCAGATTGAGAACACAGGTATGTTATGCATGAACACTTGAGCACTGACTGGTTTATTATGAAGTAAACATTTGTTTATTTCATGTCCTGTTTGTGATAGGTCACAAACAGGACACATGGATTACATTGGATGTGTAAAAACTTAAAGATCATAAATTACAGTGACGTGTTTCATTTGTTTTCAGATCCAAACAGTTATTTAGAATCAGTTAGAATCAATGTCAGTTGGAAAAGGAAGGCTTTCATTTTTAGTTTTCACATTTCCTCTTTCCTCAGGATTGCCAGTGGCTTCGGTGGGGCTCTATTTGTTTACCTGAACAGAATAATTGTTGAATCCATGAGGAAGCAGAAAACCATCAACAAGTTTTTACTGAAGAAGTAAGTGCTTTAGGGGATGTAAAGCTCCCGACGGAGGACTCGAGAGGGTTGAGGGGCTGAGTCAGCTCTCCTTCATCTTCCACGACACACACGGCCAAAATTGAAATTAATTTTAATGTGAATGCCGCATAATAAGATCATGCACTTTTCATAGATCTGGGGCCTTTGTGGTTTTTTTTAACAGAAAAAGGCGCATTTAAGTACCTGGGTGCATAAATAGATCTTTGACGCACACCTGTGTCATCTCAGTCCTGTGTGTGCTGAGTTTGCAATCTTCATAAAAAAGGTCATAAAGATAGAAAAATCATTTGAATGATAAAAGCCAACGGGGGAGACATTCTTGCTGCTGTCCTTAAGCCCCACACTCATCCTCCAGAGGAATGCAAGGCTGCCCAGTGTGTTCACTCCAGCCCCCAGCATGTGTACACTGTATGAAACAGCAGGCAGCACTTAGACGCAAAGCTGAGGCTGCATGCCAATCAAGGGATTATTGTGACCTTCAAGCTCTGTCAGCACGGATAGGAATGACGGGAAATACAATTATTTTTGAAGGTTTCTACCGGTTCTATGCTACTGCTGAACCACAATTCCCAGAATAGACACAATTTATGTCTCTTTTTACAACTATTTCTCCTTATAGCTTGTCCTCTTCTCTCTCTCTCTCTCTCTCTCTCTCTCTCTCTCTTCTATACACCCCATCCCCCCATCCCTACTTTTCTCTCATGCATGTGAATGCACAGGCGGTTGGTTTACCCTGCTCTGGTCACCCTGCTGGTGTCCACCCTCACCTTCCCTCCAGGGTTCGGGCAGTTCATGGCTGGCCAGGTTTGCTAATCTCTATGACCCACCACCAGACGGCTAGTTTTCTATGTTATCTATGTTATTCTATGTCTATATGCTCTAACACTGGTGCTATGCATGCCCCCAAAGCACAAATTCTAAACAAATTCATTCCACTGATGCACTAATGCATTGATCCACAAATTAGGCCGAGCACTTACATGTAACTCAGTCGTCTTGTGTAAAGTACTGCACGGATGTGACGCTCCTTGTGCATTCGATATTCCACAGTTAACTCAGCACGAGTCTCTGGTGGCGCTCTTCGACAACCGCACATGGTACAAGCAAGGAGTGGCGGAGGAGTTTGACTTCCAGCCGGAGGCCTGGAAACACCCCCAGCTCAATGTCTTCGTCACACTCCTCCTCTTTGTCATCATGAAAGTATGGCCACCAGTTTCTCTCTCCGTGTGTTGGATAGAAATGAGTGTCTGGTGGATGTTTTTTTAGGGTTTGTGTCACAAGTGTAGACGCTCGTTCTAATGTGTGTGTACAACTGTGACTGCTTAAGTGTGGCATATATCACAGTGCTTGGCGTGCATCCCAATTTTATAAGATCGTGAGACTGTCTTCGCTTGTGTTTCTTTTTCACAGTTTTGGATGTCAGCTGTGGCAACCACTATGCCAGTCCCCTGTGGCGCTTTCATGCCAGTCTTCCTCATTGGTAAGAGCTGTTGATCTTAGTCACAGAAACGTGTGAATGTGCAACTCCATGACTGAGAGAGATCGGCATCCAGCTGCATCCCACATTGACCCCACAAGCAGAAAGCATGTCCATTTTACACAGATGCTACAGGTGTTGTGGTTTGGTTGTACTTTTTCGTTGTCCTGTACGGACACTACCATGGCTGTGCATACATACACACAGAATCATTTTGGCCGGTAAACTGCACATCGCCTTTGCTTTTCGAGTTTATCCCACTTCACTTCATGTCTTGGTTTGTGTCTAACTTGTGTTCTTTATCTTTGCCATATTTTTTTCCTCCATATCTCACCTCCATCCATGTTTGACTGACAAAGCAAAGCCTCTGGTGTATAACATTGCAAAGCTCCTCCAGCTATATTGGTCAAGGAACACATGCGTGATCCAAAAAACACTTCATGTGAGTATTAGTGGCCGGTTGTTTGCTGAAGTGAAATATCTGCACATTTGGATTGTAAGTAAACAGTGGGCCTAATTATTTCAGTTTAGTCCATAACAGTGTGCGTGTGGTGTGTGTGCGTGTGGTGTGTGTGCATGTGGTGTGTGTGTGTGTGTGTGTGTGTGTCTGCATATGTGTGCCTTTAGGGGCTGCCTTCGGACGCCTTGTTGGAGAGAGCATGGCGGCCGTCTTTCCTGACGGCATAAATGCAGACGGCACCGTGTACCCCATTGTACCTGGCGGCTATGCGGTTGTAGGTCAGTATCCTCCACGGCATCCTGATGTGTGTCAAAATGCTACAGCCTTGCTTGTGTGTATGTGTGTGTGTATGTGTGTATTTGAGGTGGGGGAGGTGGGGGGGGGGGGGGGGGGGGGCAGAGACGGAGACAGAGAGAGAAAGGGAGACAAGAAAAAAAAAAGCTATCAAATGTAACCACAAGGGCTATTGTGGCTCTGCTCTGACCCGCCCAAATAATGGAGCCTGCGGGGACCGGTGTGCTGGAGTCATGCATATTTCATCAAGCAACACTGACGGCCAGACAAATTAAATCTAGTCAGTGGAAATGGATGCCGCTGCACGCTGGCTGCCGGAGTAGGCAGGAGCAGGGCCAGCACAATGACAAATCAAATGGCTCGCTAACACTAGCTCGGGGCTGTGGAAATGTGATCGGCTCTTTTTTTTGTCTGTCTTTGTTTGTTTGTTTGTGTGTAATTGTGTCGGATGAAGTCGGTTGTGTGTCTGCGTTTTATGTGTCACCATCTGCATGGATGTGTGAGTGTGTGTAATATCTTTGTTTTTGAATGCCTGCTTGCATGTGTGTGTGTGTGTGTGTGTGTGTGTGTGTGTGCGTGTTCCTCTCAGGCGCGGCTGCTCTTTCAGGGGCCGTCACGCACACAGTGTCGACGGCGGTGATCGTGTTCGAGCTGACCGGTCAGATTTCCCACATCCTGCCCGTGATGATTGCCGTGATCTTGGCCAACGCCGTGGCCCAGAGCCTGCAGCCCTCGCTCTACGACTCCATCATCCGCATCCAGAAGCTGCCCTACCTCCCCGAACTGGGCTGGGGGCAGGAGTGAGCCTCTCCACCTCTCTGTCTCCCTGCCTGCCAGTCTGTCCGTCCACCTGTCTGTGTCACGCTCTCTTGCACATTCGCCTGTCAGGCAGGCTGTTTTTAGATTTGCACTCTCTGTCCATCTCTCTTCTTTTATTTGTGTGTTGCTTTCTTTGGTTTTTATTTTACCCCTTCCTAGTCCCCCTGTTTCTTGCCTTGTCTTTTTGTTCTCTCTCTCTCTCTCTCTCTCTCTCTACTTCTCTGAGCCCCCTCTGTGTGAGGTTAACTGGATATGTCCAACATACTGTACCACTTTGTCACCTGGGCCCCAGGAAAGAAAAAGAAAACTGTTAGAAGTATTAGGCTGATCTGTGTCCATCTGTCTGCATCTGTTTATATGTAAATGTGCTTCAGCTTTATTTAAGTGGAGCATTGTAAACAATCAACAGACCATCTGTCTCCAGAGTTTGTGCTTCACAGACTGGGCAACAGAAAAACAATTACGCTAGCGATAACACTGCCATAACATATGCACTGCAACAAATACTACATCACACTACCAAGACTACTGCTTGCATTTGCATGCAGCTGTAATACTATGTACTGTTTTAAAAATTACTACCATTATTCCTTATTGACACTTTTTTTTTTTACCATGATTTATCATGGTACCATGATTTATCAATTATAAGCAATTCCATAATAGTTGACATGGCAGACATCATGGTACCATTTTTTCTCATTTTTCTACGTTTTAGTATTACTCATTTCGTGTTCATTCCTGCATGTGTCTGCCTTTTTTATACCATCTCTTCCTTTGGTGTTTTTAAACATCTTCATCTTTTTGCACTGTTTCACATCTCTCTCTCTCCCCCTTCCCTTCTTCTCTCTTTCCTTCTCCCACCTCTTCTGCTTCCCGTGCTGCTGTAGGAAGTATAATATCAGAGTAGAGGACATCATGGTGCGCGACGTGCGTCACATCACTCTTACCTCCACCTATCGAGATCTCCAGGAGGCGCTGAGCACAGCACAGCTCAAAACGCTGGCTCTGGTGGAGTCCAATGGTAAGCACTGGGCACTTCTCTAAGCACAGGCATGGCTAAATGACTCTGCACTGCATGTTTGTCTTAACATCTGATTTTAAATAACACTCTTCTAAAGCCATGTAGGTAGTAAGAAGACTTATTCTAAAAGTAGCAAAATCAACTTTTGATTGATGACTGGACTACTGTATGGTGTACAGTTTTCTGCCTCTAAAGTCCGCAAAAATAAAATACATGTGTACGTTGATGTATGCATACTGTACATACAAAATGTAATCCTTCTCTCTCTTTCTTTCCCTCTATATACTGTATATCTCTCTAACTCTCTCTCTCTTTTCCTCCCTCTGTACCTCTCACCTTCCCCAGAGTCCATGATCCTGCTGGGTTCGATTGAGCGCTCCCAGCTTCAGTCTCTGCTCTCCCAACAGCTGGGTCGCTGCAGGCGTCTGGAGTTCCTGCGTGAGCGGGCCCTGGACAACGGGGCCCACCTCCCCCCACTGATAGGCCAGGGCACCCCACCCAAGGGGAGCCGCGGGGTCCGATTCCTGGTGAGCAGCACCTGGGACTGTAAAGAAACGGCTATTTCAGTGGTTTGTTTGTTTTAGAGGGAGCTAAAGAACAGAAAGCAAAGAACACACCTCTCCACTCAAATAGGTGTACAGTACACTCAGATCGGTGCACAGTACACTCACATTGTTGTTGCAATAGTACACTCAGATTGCATCAAGAACTCGAGCACTGAGCGAGTGGTGCTGGAATGACATAAAGCAAGGACATCACTTGACATCCCTTTATTTCCTCTTTTACAGATCTCAACTGAGGAATCGTCCTACAGTCCAACCGTCTCCAACTCACAGATCCCTCTCAAGTCCGCACTCAAGACAGTGGCCGCTGTTGACAACACTGAGACGCCCAACAGTATGTGGCCAAACAAACATGAGTGATAGGGGTCTTGAGCATGCTCACTTTGAAAAAGATGCAAATTTGTACCTGTACTATGGTTTTTCAATTTGCAGGCTCCCAGACGCTGTCTTGTGAGGATCCGGAGCAGGAACTAGTGGAGGTAGGAACGTAACCCCCCCCCCCCTTCTCATATGTAAACTCTGCCCACACCATTTTAGTACCTCCACTGACCTCTGACCTCTAAATCATTCTGTCTTACAAAGACATGCGCTCACATTATGACAGGGCAACCAGTCTGTGCTTGAAGACCATAAACAGGCTGTTTTAGCATAAAAAAAACAATTATGCAACGATAAAATTAAATCATGATGATATATAAATATATTTATTAATTTTAGTATTATTCCAACACTTATTTGTCTGTATCTGTGATCTGTGTGTGCATTTAGTTTAAATCCCCCACTCGAGTGGGGAGCTGTAGTCTATAAAAAACCCAAGAGCAAAGGTGGAAATCCTAAACTCTGATTAAGACAAGGGGGGGGGGGACTGTTAATATTTCATGTCAAATCAGCACGCCTCCCCGGCCAGTGGGGACGACCAATCAGCTCTCGGGCCCAGTGCCAGTGCGTGAAGCTGATTCATTGCATGGCACAACCCTTTCCACCTCTGCCAACACGCATCACTCTAACCTTAATCGCTCCGGCTGCAGCCAGCCTGATGGCCCGTGGTGTAGAGAGCCAGTCGGGCCATTGTGTTAACCCTGTGTGCTACTCCCTCTGTCTGTTTCCCTGGAAGAGCAAAGCTCGGGCTGTGGCTCGAAAGAGCAGGAGGCCCAGGCGTGTCAGGACCCCTTTGGCGGTAAGACCACTGCTCTGAGCCCTACGGTAACCCTCTGCCACCAGTCACTAAACCGCCACAGAGGTGCCATAGACTCATTGCCAGCAAGGCTAACACGCACTCCAGATCCGAGGGTTCAACCACAAAGATTTTTTTGCCCTTCTCTTTTTTTTTTCTCTCCTCCCGCGCCCCCATTGTTCATCGTTGTTGTTGTTGTCATTGCTGTGTGGAAGAGCGTTGTGTGAGTGGGTTCAGTGAGATGTGATTTATCTGTGCTGGGTGCTTCATTCCTTGCTGGTTTGGGAGAGATGATGGAGCATGCTGGGAGCGATGCATTTTGTATTCTGTCCCAAGCTCAACTGTACTGTTTCCGACTGGGAAACATGCAGTGAAGGTAGCTGCAGTTGTGCTGTAGCCTACAGTACACCTATGCCCTATTCTCTTGAATACGGAGAGGAGCAAGTCTAAAAAGTGAACTTTTAATGTAAATATATGGATAAAATCCTGTGATATTGAATTAAAGAATTATTTGAATTTCATACTGTATCTAAATGAATCAAGGTCATTTTTGTTGATTCAAGAGAATGTGGTAGATTATCTAAAAATACACGCAAACATCCTTTGAAAGCTAAAGGTATGTCTCAAAACAGTTGAAAATTGAAGAGACTGTTCTGACTACTTTCAGTATGTAAAAGGATCTGATTTCATTTTAAGATGCAGCTTTTGAAATTGCATGTGTACTCCTTCCATGGTTGCTTTGATACTGGGATGACACGTTTTTTTATGTGCTTTTTCGTCCAAGGGGTTCAGTTGAAGTTGGTGGATGAAATGAATGGATGAGTGTGTGTGAGAGAAAGATAGTCTGTGTAGATTTTAACACTGCTCTGTGTTCAGCAGGCTCCTGATGTGGAGGATGACATGACTACAGCGGAGGTATGTCTCGTCCGCACCCTTCCTCTCCAGACTCTTATCTTTCAATCAGATTCAGTCTCTTACTGACACAGACCTGATTGCTGTCTGCATTTGCCATTGGTCAGATCGCTGAGTGGGAGGAGAGACAGCTGGATGAATCTGTAGACTTCAAAAACTGCAAAATAGACCCCGCCCCTTTCCAACTGGTGGAACGCACATCCTTACACAAGGTTTGGACACACACAAGGGCTGGACATCCTTATACATGATGTGATATTTGTGTGAATGAACTATACCCATATGGAAAACAACATCCTGTTGAAAACCTACAATTTATACTGACTCTATAGAATAATGTAAGGACCACATAAATCCATATTCATACCGTAATTTGTACAATTCCAGGAAGTATATCTCTGTGGGTGTTAAAGTGTGTTTTTACTCAGTTAAGTGCTTTGTTTAACCTCATACACATTTCTGATTTGCTGTTTGGAAGACCACTTCCCTAACCACCTTATTCACCTTCACTCTCCCTCAGTACTCCAGTTGTTGACCTTCACTCTCCATCAGTTCTACTGTTATTGACCTTCACTCTCC